>JAMYIC010001875.1:8584-42586 GCA_024112705.1 Microcera coccophila
ATGACGAAGAAGACGAGAACGAAGGCGAAGAGCCGGCGCCGTCCGCGCCTAAGCCGCAGCCTTCCACCGTTACTGCCAACCCATTATTATCCCCTTCGAAATCTGGAAGCTCCCCCGGTCATTCAGTTACGTCACCGGGAAAGCAAGCGGACAAGCCCAAAGAACAGGATGGGTTACAAAACAAAGATGGTTCGAGCGAAGATGCCATCAAGAAGATGGAAGAGGCCCGAATGCAGATCGAGACAGCTGCGCGCAGAAGGTTTCACACCATCTTTTATACCCTGGAAAATGATCGCGCGGCTATGCTAGAGCAGCAGCAACTCGAGGATTCTGAGAAACAGCTCCAGGCCGAGATGGATCACAACCACTCCAACTCACACCATGCACAAAACACCAACCACGGTTCCCTTAGCAATGCCAACTTGGGTGCGTCTAGTCTGACGTTGAAGCACCTTATTGCTAGGATAGATATGAAACGAGATCAAGTTCGCTCGTCAGACGCCGAGCTTAGACTGTTGATGAACGAAGTGCGGAAGAACAGGAGTAAATGGGCGAGCGAGGAGAATGTGAACCAGGAGGAGCTATATGAGGCTGTGGAGAAGGTCTTAACCGAACTGAAGGCGCATACGGAATATTCGACTCCATTCTTGACAAGAGTGAACAAGAGGGATGCCCCTGACTACTACAACTGTGAGGGAATCTGATGAGTGAAGGTGTGGCACACGCCCTGCTGACATATCTGCAGTTATAAAAAACCCCATGGATCTAGGCACCATGACGAAGAAGCTGAAATCTCTATCGTACAAATCTAAAGCAGAATTTGTTGTGGACCTTAACCTGATCTGGGACAATTGTCTCAAATACAATCAGGATATGAATCATCCCCTGCGACGGATGGCGAACGGCATGAGAAAGGAAGCTGAAAAGCTGATTCCCCTGATCCCGGACCTCACTATCCGGTCCCGAGCTGAGGTCGAGGCCGAAGAACGACGCAAGCAAAACGGGGGCGAAGATGATGCCGGTGATGACTCCGATGATGAACCGATCATGTCCTCGCGTGGCCGTAAAGCGAACGCGAAAGGCACTAACAAGTCCCGAAAGGCGCCCGGTGACCGGAGAGAAGAAACTCCAGCCATTGATCAAAAGCCCATCCTACAAGTGAATGGCTTATTAGGAAAGGCGGGAAGGGAGGGCTCCGAAGCTGTAGATGGGAGCAACGGCTTTGGCACCCCTCCAATAGCAGGTTCGATCACACCCAGTGGTCTCAATGGTCACTCAGGGATTGGGAGCAACGCTGATGCCATGGATATTGACGGACCTTCGCTTACTGGCATGGCGCTGAACTCTGCTTTTGACGAAGCCGCAGAACAAGCTTTCGAGGACGAAGAGTACAAGATTTGGAAACAGACTACCAAAAAGGATCGTGCATTGGTCGCAAAAGAACGTTATGCCTTATTCAAAGACAACAAGTTCAATATCGAGGCTCCGGCATTGGTCCGGACAAAGGCTGGGATGCGTCGATTTCTAAAGCATCAGAAGGAAGCAGAAGCGCAAGGTGCAAATACCAACACACAAGCTGATTCACCCACTAAGGCTGCGCAAGACGCTGCAACGAAACCGACGGAGACGCTTGCTGAAGAGATCGACGATGAAGTGGACAGAGTCATCCCCGACTATTACGACTGCTTGAGCAACATTCCAGATATCCAGCCAAAGCTCCGGTGGATTGAGGATGGCGACGGTCAAGTTATCAACCAACACGAAGAATTTCTCCATGTTATATCGCCGGGGAGTTTTACTGCACCGCAAGGCCGTTTCACAAAGAAGATGGATGAAAACATCGACCAGATTCAAGAGACGAGGAGGCTTGCGTTCAAGATATCTGTAATCAAACAGATGCAAGTTCAGCCTCAGGTATGTCGCAGCGCTCCGTCTTCAAGCCTTATTGACTCACGTGATGCAGCTATATACGAATCAATTCCCCAAGTCCAATAATTTACCATTCGTGGAGCATGATATCGAACCGCAGTTCATCGCAGATTGTGGGCCCGTCATTGCGCCCGAAACATGTCAGCAAGCCCTCAGGCGCTCCATAGCCAAGGTTCTTTACCATACTGGATTTGAAGAACTTCAACCCTCAGCTATAGATACACTCACTGGGGTCGCGGCGGATTACTTTCAGAAGTTGATTCGCACATTCAACGTCTACAATGAGGCGGAAATGAGGTCTGCCCAAAGCACCGATGGCGCTAAATTCCAACCACGTTTTACCCCCGAAGAGGTTGTACTACACACCCTTGATGAGACTGGCCACGATATTGCCGCTCTAGAATCTTACGCCAAGGATGAGGTTGACAGACTAAGCTCCAAGTTGGGAGGCCTTCACGATCGGATGAAGTTGCACCTCACCGACCTCCTGCGTCCCGCGTTGGCGCAAGACGCAGGGACTGACGGTGCTGGCGCCTTCAAGGATGGAAGCGAACAGTTTGTCAGCGGCGATTTCGCTGAAGACCTGGGTGAAGATTTCTTCGGCTTCCGTGAGCTAGGTTTGGACAAGGAGATGGGTCTTGATATGATTTCAGTGCCCTTGCATCTCCTCCAGACCAGAGTGCACAACCAGTACCAGATGCAGACCCAGACAACGGGTGTTACTACGACCGACCTGTTTGATAACCTGTCGCCCTCTGATCCGGTGAATCGCGAGAATATTCAAGATCAAATTGGCCTCGTGAAGAACTTCTTCCTAGCTAAGCTCCACGCTAATGGCGATGCGCCCCTGGTCGAGGATGAAGACCTTCCAACCAAGCAAAAGAAGCCTCGCCCACGTCTTGGTGCTAGCGGAAAGATCGTTACCGCCCAAAAACGACCCCCTAAGGAGCAACTGGCGCTCGCGAAGAAAAAGAAGAAGATGGAAGCCGCCGCCGCCGAAGCAAAGTTAAATGCCTCGCCCGAAAAGGCCGGAAATGCGGTGGCCAAACGAAAGTCGGTGACTCTCCCCAACGGTGCTGCTCCCAATCCAGCGGTCCTTGCGCTAGCGCCCGACCTGGAGCGTACCGACAGCATGCAAAGTCAGGAAGGCATAAGCCAAACCGACAAGGACGACGGCATCGGTATGATGAGTCCCGAAAGCATCGCACCCTAGAGAGGGACAGCGTTGTACCTCCACCCAGTGTCCCGTCCCAAGACCGTGGCACTGCGAAAGCTTCCGCGTTCTCCATCGACACAACGTTATCAATTATGCTAAGCCGAACGGCAATAAAATGATACCACTGAGCATGCAACCACTGTATGCTATTCTTATTATAACTTCTTTGTATTACCTGCATATACACCAGCTCCCTTCCTTTAGTTCGCCACGTCCAATCACCATACACGTCTCAAAGCTGGCTTTTAATTTTATTCCCACTCGACGCTTTATATATTACCTCTTTCATCTCATTTTGTATGGCGTTCAGAGTCTCCTTCGATTACGCACCCGGAGATGCAAGGCGAGGTTTCAATATACCTTGGGCAACTCACATCGCCGATGTGAGTTGACCACACGCACTTCTTGATCTGTCTCCTTGGAAAAGGACGGTGGTTTCCGCTACTTATTTTTAAAAACCTTGCGCGGCTCATTGAGTGGAAAGGTTTGTTTACGAATGAGGGTATGGGTGGAAGGGAGCGGTTTGTTTTTATATACTGTTTGATAGTGGCGGGATGGAGGAGGTATATTTGGATTGATTGATGCTCTACTTCAGATGAGAAGAGGGCCGTAGATGCGATGAGAGAAGGATCGCAGGGGTGACGGAACTTGTGTCGCACCAAATGCGAGTCATTGTGAGCAGGTGTTAATAGGCAATTGATGGCCTTAACGAAAGCGACAGACTTCCGAGTTTGTAACCAGTGATGACTGAAACGAATATCACAATACAGGGTGATGAAGTCGAGACCCGTTTCTGGTGATAATCTTTCATCTTGCATCCACCCCTTAAGGGTGCAGCGTCTTTGTTTTGTTCATAATTTCGAGATACCTTTAAGTTCAGCAACTCCCATCCTCCAGCCCTTCCATCAATCCGTTTTGGAAGGGTACATGAAAACCGAAGAAACCAGTTGAGTAGTTATTGCGCCCGATAAAATGCATGCTGTTGAATCATTCGCCATTGCCTCATTCATGTTAAATGTCGTACATCGAGTTCCCCCTTTTGATGAAAAAAAAAAAGGGTTGCCCCGGTATGAAGCCTCTGATATTTTTCCACACACGCCGTGTAATGAGTTTCGTCTCCATTCTTAAGGAACATTGCTGCTGCTGGCATCTAAATACCAGCATCCAAGCGCCAGCCCTCGACGGGGAGGGGGAAGCTGACGCACCAAGCAGCAATCTCCTTTCGAAGCTCATTGATCTTCTCGACCTCGCCGCTGGCGACCTTGGCCTTGAAATCCTTGAGCTTGTTGGCCTCCTTGGGAAGGCTGGCCTGGACATCCTTGCAGATCTTGATGCTCTCGTCGATGTACTTGCCGACACGCTCGAAGTCCTTCTCGCCGAAACCGCGGCTGGTCATGGCAGGGGTACCAATACGGATACCACAGGGTGTAAGGGCGCTCTTGTCGCCGGGGATAGAGTTCTTGTTGCAAGCAATGTTGATCTGCTCAAGAACGGCCTCGACACGGGCACCGTCCAGGTTGTGCTGGCGGAGGTCGAGGAGGACCATGTGGCTGTCGGTGCCATCAGCAACGAGCTTGTGGCCGAGGGACTTGAAGGTCTCCTCAATGGCCTTAGCGTTGGAAACAACTTTCTCCTGGTAGGCCTTGAAATCGGGGGTAGCAGCCTGTTTCAAAGCAACGGCCAGAGCGGTGATGGTGTGATTGTGAGGACCACCCTGGTGACCGGGGAAGACGGAGAAGTTGATAGGGTTCTCAAGGTCGTAGAGGGTCTCCTTGCCAGTCTTGGCATCAACGGAGCGGACGCCCTTGCGGAAGAAGATCATGGCACCACGAGGACCACGGAGAGACTTGTGGGTGGTGGTGGTGACGATATCGGCATACTTGAAGGGAGTAGGGATAACCTCAGCAGCAATGAGACCGGAGATGTGGGCCATGTCAACAACGAGATAAGCACCAACGGAGTCGGCAATCTTACGCATGCGCTCATAGTCGATAAGGCGGCAGTAGGCGGAGGTACCAGCAACGAGGACCTTGGGGCGGTAGAGGATAGCGTTCTTTGCGAGGGTGTCATAGTCAATGATGCCGGTCTCGAGGTCGACACGGTAGGGCATGGTCTCAAAGTAGGTAGAGACAGCAGAGATCCTATACACGGTCAGATGTCGAACTCCAAAGCATCGGACCATTGGTTCAACTCACTTTCGCTGAGGAGTCTGGTAACCGTGGCTCAGATGGCCACCATGGGGGAGGTCAAGGCCCATCAATCGACCGTGAGGGGGCATGATGGCCTGGTAGACTTGGAGGTTGGCAGGGCTTCCAGAAAGGCACTGAACATTGACACCCCACTTCTCGGAGTCGAGGTGGAAGGCCTCGAGAGCACGCTTCTGGCAGAGAAGCTCGATCTGGTCGATGTGCTGGTTGCCGCCGTAGTAGCGAGCACCGGGGTAACCCTCGGAGTACTTGTTGGACATGGGAGAGCCAAGTGCATCGAAGACGGCACGGGAAGTAATGTTCTCGGAGGCGATGAGGACGATGGACTCGCGCTGACGCTGGACCTCGTCCTTCTGGAGTGCTGTTAGAGGCTGTACGTCCTATTCAGTCGTCACAATCAACGCACCATGATAGCCGCGACCTCGGGGTCGGACTCAAGGAGAGACTTCTCGAGCATCTAGAAGATGAGTCAGTAATGAGATTTTCGTCGGCATAGGAGCGGAGGGGTGCTGACCTCCTTGTGGGTGGCAGAGAGAGCATAGTCTGCAGTGGGAGCCATTGTGACGGTTGTTCTGGGCGTATCACGAAGAAAATGTGTGATTCTTCTTGGGAAATGACAGAAGATGAATTGTATGGGAGAGAAGTAGGAAGAGGAAGGGTGCGACTGTCTTCTAGTAGAAAAATTTCATCTCGTACCACTGCTGCGAGGAAAATCCTGTGAAGGGCGGCGGGCGCGGCGGGGTTGCCGGTCACGAGAGAGCCCCCCTCAGAACTCCGATAATGGCAGTGGAGGGCCTAGCTGCTACCCTGGATGGGTAGATTCTCGGACTCGGCCTAGCGCCTGTCTGGCCTTACTTGAGAGTGTCATAGACTGACTGGATGCTTGATATGTGGAACGAGCGTCTTCCATTCTTGCAAATTGGCCATTCTACTTTCCTCACGACGACTGCATCCGGCAATCAAATCTCTACGGTGTTGCCACGAGATATTTGCCTCTTCTCGGGTGCCTTAACTGAACGTTAAGCCCCGAGCCCGGGGCCACCAGATGAGTGGGGGGGAGAAGAGAGCATCAGGGTTCTAAGCTGCGCCATAAGTACCGATAATTCAGCTGGGCCACCCCTCGGCATCCGAATGAGGAATACTCGAGCACGAGTCGTCCTGTTGAAGCCCAATAGTGCGTTGCGAGTCAACACCGACTGCTTTCTGTTTCGTCGGTTTGATTTTACGTGATTGATGCTTGTCGCAATCGCATATGCTGTGCAGTCTAAAGTGAACAGCTTCGAAGCCCCACCAGACACGCTCTCCTGCCAACACATGGGGTTTGGTCCCACGCGATTGAATTACTCCGAATCCCGTGAGTTTTGGATAAAATATCTGCAAATACTTCTTGATCTGAATTGACGAAATATTCGACATCCAGAAGAGGCTTAGCCGCCTCAGGAACTCTAAGTCGGTGTGGCTCAGTTGGTTAGAGCGTTGGTCTCATATCGTACATGACTTGGCCGTAGGTCAGGGACATCCAAAGGTCGAGAGTTCGAGCCTCTCCACCGACAGACCTTTTGCCGGTGTAATTGAGATGTTCGGTGATTTTGTTTTTACCATTATTTGATGCCCCACGTTCGAGATAATCATGGGGGTTATCGGTCATCCTAAGTACCAGGAGACCAGCGGACTCGGCTCAAGGTGTTTGAGCTGTCGGTCCAATCATTTAATGCTTCAGTATAAGATAACCATCGGTGGCCACGACTACGACAGCTGTAGCAGAGCACCGTTTTAGTTCTGGACCGGGCCACCTACGTCAAATACGCGGCGAGGGGAACATCGTATCGAACACCCTCAACTCATAAAGCAACTTCAACTCCGGGAGGACGACCAGACGGTCCGACCTTGTTACTTGCGATGAGAACCTTGCAAGGTCATTCGTGTCTCAAGGATCGAGGTCAACCACATCACGAACCGTCAGCGGCAGGCGCTTATTGCAAATGCAGGCGCAGGGTTAACTGTAAGGAATCGGGTGGTGTGCCGAGCCTCCAATAGACCTAATGCTAGCCGGCTGCGCCAGCTGGCAAAAGATCAATCAATTCCGCAAGACCTGGTCACGGGAATTGCACCACACAGCGTATAAGAGGCCTGTAGGTTCAGGGGCTCTACGAGCCCTAGCTGAATTCCTTACAGTTGTATAACGGACCTCGTCCTGGTATACACCCAACTCATGAGACAGCCTTTCCGGTTGCTCGCAGCCAGCAAACGATAAAAACAATAGTATACTCAGAGAGGAATGGCAGTTAACCACGAGAAAAAATTCCATCCGTTGCGTGAAGGAGCGTGCTGTATCCGTAGAGTATCTCATGCTGAGGCAGACCTGCGATTGGAAGTTCTTGTCCCTCAGAGAGATGGTGGTGGGGTCGGCAGTGAATACTAACGGTGTATGGTCTAGCACGGCGCGCTTCCCCGTCCGTGCGCCGTTTGCTTTGAGATCTTGTTCGAGAGGTGGCTGTCCCACAAGTCGATTCGTCGCCGCTTGCTTCTATCATGCAGATTACACGACCAAAGCACCTGATAACGAGAGAACAAACTGCATAATCAAGCCGCCTTGGAACTTTCCTCTAGGCTTTGTATCTTGTGGTAACTGAGTTTTCAATCTGGATATCGTGAAGAAACTTTCAAATTCCTGGGAGGCTCGTCATACAAGTTTCCAGACTGACTGCCTTTTGATGCAAGGTACTGGGTTAACAAAGAGAGGGTTGGGCCAATGGGTGTTTGTTGCTCGAATCGGGAGAATTGCAGCATCTGTGTGCTACCGGGACTGCTGTTGTCCTATCCCTCCAGATACGTACTACTTGGTACGTCGCACTGAAACCGACTACCTGCCATTTTCCGCGCGAGATATGCTCTCAGGCTGCAGTTTCAACAAACAGTCCGATGTTCAATACTAAATGTTACGATTGTTCATGGGACTGCCTTCTGCTTATCCGCATCATTGGATGGTTGATAACACGAAGCAAGCGAAGGAGAGGTAGCATCATCGCCCTACAGTGTATCAGGATGGGGTATTCCACTTGGGATACTCCCGAGACAGCGTCTCGTATTTGACGAGCTAGATGGAGAAGCCAAACTCAAATTCGAGATCAAACGGAAGCCTGCTACGGCGGCTTAGATAGGTAAGCGAAAAGCTTGTCATTGTTGGTGAAGCCTCTAAGTTTGGGGCCATCATCCCCTCCGGTAGCATTCACGTCGAGGACCTTTGTTCATTTATCGCCACGGCGAGCAACAGAGAGGACAAGCTAGGCGCTCACAGCTTGCCATAGCCACGCATCGATAAGACCCAATGCCCGGCATGATCCTTCCATTGGAATCACGGTGCTCTCCACAACCTTGTTCCCGATGGATGCCCAAAGCTAGAACAGAGGAATGTCAACCGATGCTTGTCGGGTGATTGCACAGTGTAGATTTGCTAGGCTATACTCCATAGCCGGTACCTTATGATGTGGAGGCCCTGCAAGGAACAAATGCAGTGCAATCCAAGCCCCATGATTGTTGCCCTCCACTGTAAGCGAAGGGCATCCCAGCTAATTTTGCACTGGTTAGCGCCCACTTCCCTCCTTCCTACATCAAATTGACGACCCGCCCCTCGCAAAACCTCTTCTTCGCAAAGCTTCGACAAACTTTCATCTTTACACGATCTTCTCTTTTCATACCGAAATCTTACAGTTCTACCTACAAGGTGAGTCTCTCCCATGTCGTTATACCCTGTTGTATTACACCCTTGAACCCGACTGCATTTTCCGCCACTATTCTCCGACGCACAAACGTATCGAAACGTCTTGAAATCTCTGCACCCCGCCCCCGCCTACCGTCGCTACTGGTCACGCCTCAAAACGCTTCAAGTGGGCGCAAAAATCGGCGGTTGAAAACCGAGTCTTCATGGTCAAAAACCTTTTCCTGTCACTGCTCTCAACTGTTTCTTTCCTCCGACACATTGCAGAGGTCCCAAATTCTTTTCAGATCTTGCTTCCGCCCTGAATTCCCTACAGGTAAAGATGTTTGCGTTCTCCGCGTCGTCATCTCGATTCAACGTTGCCCCTCCATTTTGGAGCTTGTAACGGCGCTACCGACCTCGACTTCATTATCAACGTCACTGCTCGTAAAGGCTAACCATGCGAAATAGACTCACAACGAAAACCGTCACTTCAAGCAAAAATGGATTCTTACCAGCGAGGCGCATGCTACTCCTGTAAGCCTTTCTTTTTATTCGTCCTCTCTCTGTTTAATTTGTCGACTTTTCTGGACTTCCCCTATACTTGACATCGCTCACTTCCCTCTCACACCCACAATGCCGATCTCAAAACAATTTCGGGGTCCTAGACAGCCCCAGAGCTTACAGAACATCTCGCCTCCCCTTGAAATTCTCGATAGGTAAATCAGAAGGGTGGGCCCTTGTTCGTGCAGTTTACTTGTCGAGCCTAGAAGCGTGGTGTTCGACAAGTCTGTTCTTGATGTCGTTGATCATATTGTCCTTATTTTTCACGCTCTCTCTTGACTCTTCACGCAGACGGTGCTCCACAGAGCCTTAGTAAAACTCGCTAACTGACTCATTGCAGGCGGATCCGCCGGCCACCAGGTATGCTCGATATGAGCTGGTTGACTTGCCGTACTTACATGATACCGTATAGGCTCGTGACTGCCCCACCAAGGGTCCTGCTAAGTGGTGAGTCTGCTCCGCCTGCATTGTGTGCAAATATACTGACTGGAAATAGCTACAACTGTGGTGGTATGCTTTGATTTACTTCCAATTTCTCGATAGTTATGGACTAACATTTCGCTTTCAGGCGAGGGCCACATGAGTCAGTACCAACTCGCCTAGTTCAGCCCTCAAATGCTAACTTAGAACTCCCAGGCCGTGACTGCACTGAGCCCATGAAGGATAACAAGTCCTGCTACAAGTGCGGCCAGCCCGGTCATATCTCCCGCGATTGCCCCATGGCCGGCGGCAGTGGTGGCGGCGGCCAGGCTACCGAATGCTACAAGGTCAGCGCTGGTGGTCTCTTCGATAGGATCCTTGAACTGACTCGTGCCTTTTAGTGCGGCGAGATCGGCCATATTGCCCGCAACTGCACCAAGTCTGGCTCCTATGGCAACTCTTACGGCGGCAGTGGTGGCTACGGTGGCGGTGCTGGCAAGACCTGCTATTCTTGCGGTGGCTACGGTCACATGTCTCGTACGTGTGGTCCTGACGTCCTAGTATTCTTCGACTAACCCGAGAGCAGGCGAGTGTGTCAACGGCATGAAGTGCTATAACTGCGGCGAGTCCGGCCACTACTCCAGGGACTGCCCTAAGGAATCTGCTGGCGGCGAGAAGATTTGCTACAAGTGCCAACAGGGTGGCCACGTCCAGGCCCAGTGCCCCAACTAAAATGGCGATGATGGTTCTCCTGGCTCACTGACTGGGAGGAGGTTGGCGTGGCAGCTCCATGATACCCACGACGAATATTGTTTGCAATCTTGTTGTTTTTCCTACCCATTTTACAAAAGTTCATGGTTATACACAGCCGAAACGACGTAAGAGCAATTGGCTGCAACCCACGTTGCTCGAAACCCGGGCGCGGCTACTACATTCAATAACGACTGTTGCGACATCTCTATCTGGGTTTCGTCCCAAGACGACAGACTTCGACTACGCCATGGTGCTCAGCTTCGAAAGCAGAGAAACGGATAGCGACGGGTGACGAGATATCAGAAGGTTATGGTGGCTTGTGAGCATTGTGTCAGATATCTTTGCGTTCTGGTCATCTCGGACGAGAGCCTGAAGCAAAGAGTACGAAATTCGCGTCTTTGGTAGTCATGACGAGATGAAACGTGTTGTTCCCGAAACTGACGGGAGTTTGCCCTGGTGTGAAGTTTTGTGTGTCATGTCGAGTCGTACCCCTGTTGCTGTACTTCCCTAAAGAGAAATATGAGTGGAAGGACACTTGGGCAGGTGAGCTGTATTCTGATGGGATCGCTGGTGTGCAAACAGGCACACTGACCCTCTGTCGTGGTGGAAGCCGAGACAGAGCTCCAGCAAGCTGACCTTCGATATCAACTTCTCGGAAACCCGAACTGGTTGCCAAGCTTGAGCCGCAACTTTGATGTTCAGGAGGATTTAATCGGCAATCCGCGTCACGATACGGGCAGTCGAGAACGGAGCTAACCGATTGATGCTTCAGAATCCATACAATTACACAACTAAAGCCGCCATATCTACAACATCGCCTTGGGGAAGTTTCGCATCGCTTGCCTTACTCCAAGATCACCCAACACCTCCTCCGCACCACCCAAAATGGCATCGAACTTATACGTCCTGTGGAACATCTCGATGAACTTGCCCATGCCTGTTTGCGTTAACCCACGGCCGCCCCAAATCTGGACTGCCTCATCAGCGATCTCGTGCATCGCGCGGGTTACGCTCATCTTGAGCAGGCCGATGGGGCCGGCAAGATGTTGAGCTTGTTGCTTGTAAGGCATATGACACATCTGGTAAGTGATGGTCTCGAGCCAAGATTGGTTAGCTTCGACAAGGGCAATCATTTTTGCGAGTCTACAAGCGTTAGCTGGATAGTCGGAAGGGAAGACAGAGAAGTGCTTACTTTTGGCGGATGACGGGTTGGTCGATGAGGCGTTTGCCGAAGACGATTCGTTGGTTTGACCACTTGAGGCATTCTTCAACGATATACCTTGCTACACGAATTCCACCGCCTACTAATGTTAGCATTACCCCTCCTCTTTGATCCAATACAAATCAGACTTACAAGCCATCGTCCACCGTTCATGGTTGAAGTTGCTGAGAATGACGTGAATGCCCTTGTTCTCCTCGCCCAATAAGTTCTCGACAGGCACCTTAACATTGTCGAAAGTAACGTATGCGGTACCGGCTGCTGGGGAGTAGGATGTTTTGATGGGCTTCGTCTCAACGCCCTCGCCACGTTCAATAAGAAGGACGCTGAGATGCTTACCAGTACGGACGCCGGTGACGAAGTAGTCACAGAACACGCCGTTGGTGATCCACTTCTTGGTGCCGTTGACGATCTGGAGGCCGTCAGTAAACATCCACCAAGTGACGTCGACAGCAGCCTCGAGGAAGCGAACTCACCCAGTGCTTTCCATCAGCGCTCTTTTCGGCCGTGGTCCTCAGCCCTGCAACATCAGAACCGGCGAACGCCTCCGTAATGGCCAAGCACAGCTTCTTCTTCCCCGACAACACCTCCTCCGAAACCCGCTGCTTCACCGCTTGGTCATTCGCAAAGTTCATGACGGCCGTCAAGCCAATAGTCATACCCGCCATACACCCGTCTTGGAACCCTCTCGCCATTCCCCGCGACATCTCTTGCGAGACAATCAGGTCGTGGAAGTAGTCAAACTCCTCGCCTTTTACGGCGCCGTTCATAATATCCACGCCGTGAAGATGCTTGCCTGGCCCAATGCGCATGTGTAGGATGCCGAGAGAGGCCATGCGATCGATCATTTCCTGGCTGATGTGGCGGCCTGTTGCTTCGCATTCCTGTGCTTCGGGGTAGAGGTATCGGTCTGTGAATTCTCTGATGGCTTTTTGCAACCGTTTGTGATTGTCCTTGTAATACGGGCTCCGGAACGGCTCGGCTAGCCATAGAGGCTCGGCGTAGGGTACCTTGCTTAGATCGCCGGGCTGGAGGGTGATGACTTGGGGCTTCTCATCCTCGACCGTACCGATGGCGAGGTCGGAGTACTTGGTCAGGACTTCGTGACGGTGGAGGTTGTAGAAGGCTTCGGTCGCATCTTGACCCGCGATTTGCTTGAGGACGGATTCGCCGCCGGGATGGGCATCTACGAAGTCGGTGAGGTCGTAGACGGTGCTGTCGATGATGCACCAGAGAGAGTCTTCCGAGGTGTGGGAGCGAACCTCTTCGCGAGTAAAGGTTTTCGAAGGCGCCATAATGTTTGAACCAGCTCTGACCTCCTCCTGTTTCCAAGACGGCTGGGTATCTAAGGGTCAAGATCTGCACGGAAAAAAAAGACACCAAGAAAGAAGAGTCGGGGTGACGTTGGCGACAAGGTCTCGCATCCTGCGATCTCCAGGAATAACCGACCTTTAAGGGTTCCCAATCGGCTTGAAGTGACATCGAGCCGCGGCATGGCCGAATTTAGAATGGTGCCGAGATTGGCTTAGAATATCGATGTGATGATTGGTTACCTTAACGATTTGATGTATAATTGCGGGGGCGGGGCATGCATGTGATGGGGCGCAGTGTAGGCAGTGTATATACGAAGGACTTTGTCAACGGTGATACTTCGCTGGCCCATCGGATCGATGAAGATCCTGACGGGGTTTGGGGACCTTTGGCTACGGAATGGATGGCCGGTTTCCGCGGGCTACCGATAACTCACCGCTGAGGGTTTTGTGGGGGCAGGCTTCGTTCATCCTCATCCTGCAGGATTGAGTTACTCCCACCAAGGACGTTGTCGATAAACTTAGGATAGAAAGTTGAGACGAGAAGCCAAGAAGACGAATTTGGTCAAAGGTAAAGGTAAAAAATCTTTGATTGCGTACGAACTGGCTTTTATCTGCCATCCGAATAACAAGATTTCTCCAAAAGCGCATCGTGAAAAGACGTTTTAATTCGGCAACTTCGCCTCTTGCAGTAAACGATTCATCGGAACAGGAATTCCTCCACCGGCACCCCCTTTTTTCTGAGAGCTTCTGGCGACAACCGAGGGTCAGAGCTGACAATTGTACCATCATCCGAGTTACGGAAGAAGTCGAATACCTCAGGATCATCCCCTGTCAGCCGCCGGCCGAGGTCGCGCCAGGAAATTCTGCTCCAACCACCGGTCAAGGGGCCCAGTCGTGGATCCTCCTCCACACGGCATTGGGTCTCTGCGTTGTAATAGTGATAGGTCTGTCGAAAGCTGTACTCGGGGTGAGCGAGAACCTCAACCCTCCAGGGCGGTTCAAGAGGGCCAAGAAGGGCTTGTGCATCTCTGTATTCGTATATGAAAACCCAGCCGACGATTTGAAACGTCGTCAGAGTGTCTTTGACGCGCACCATCAGGGGGCGATCGCAGCCTAAAACGATAATAATAAAGTCGTCTTAGTTATTAGTATCATTGATTTTCCAGCGCTTCATGGGTACTTACACGAAGATGCATATGCGGGGCCGAGCCCAATGAGACCTTTGTGTGTTTTGAACAGGCAGCGTCCTTCACAGCTTCGAAAAAGCAGATCGTCAAGGTGCTGGTCTCTATCAAGTTGCTCCTTCCTCTGCGGCGCAACAGCCGTCGAGAGTATTTCATTTCTGAGATATTCCTTGAACTCATCCAATGTTGGTAAGTCGTCTCTGTGCGGTTCACGCTCCTTGAAACAGTTCTGCAGCAGGGTGATAGCAAACGCATCAAACAACGACCCCCCGCCAGGATATTCAGCAGTGAAGAGATCTTGGGGCTCCCACGATCGAATCAGATCGAGAACATTACGGGGCGGATCGGGCGCAAGTAGATCTCTTACAATACATGAGACGCTGTCCACTTTAAGTCCCTGGACACGGAATTCTCTTCTCTCCCTATAATACTTGTAGCTTAGTTGCGAGCATCCTGATGCAAACTGATGTGAGATCTTAGGGCGAGCCTTTTTGAAATCGTAATTCCATGCGATCCACGTGAAAATATTAGGCCGTAACCTGTCGTGCGATGCGCCAAACAACTCCCATCGTTTTGTGATTTGCATATGGAGAAGAATCGCGTCCTTGTAAGTCATCTCGAAAGATTGCTGATAGTTAGGTTTGGTGTCGTTCACGAACTTGGACGGCATGAGTCCTAACATGCCGTAGATTCTGTCGTGTGGGTTGGAGCAGCGTCTCGACTGACACAGATCAAGGACTTGACAAAGAGGCATGCCGTTGAATGTGCTGAATCGACTCAGAAATCCCGGCTTCTTGGGCAACATCTTCTTCTGTCGAAGGCATTCGATAGCAGAGCAGAACTCTGACCACAGCAAAGAATCGTTTCCACAACGGACGACAGCAAGATGGTTAGCAAGGACAATCTCTTCGACCGCCCAGACTCGACTGAACCACGGTCGTTCTAGGAGGCATATGATGGCCTTCAAGGCTCCAGGGATGAGGTTGACACCCTCAATGTCGTGCCACGTCGATAGACCAGTACTGGGCGACAAGAAGACCTGACCATCTGTCGTGCACTCGACTTTTGAGCCTAGCTGGGATAGGATTGAAAAGGCTCCGGCGCTGCCATCTTCTTCCTGACCGAGCCAAACCACTACATTTTGGGCAAGACTGTAAATGTCTGCCATACGTTTGACTTGCAAAGCCTTTTCTCCTTTGCTCCGCGGGCTGAGACAGATGGCATCAATCCAGAAAAGGCGCGACTTGTCAGGTGTTCGAAGATGACGCAGTGCCGAAACGAGGTTTTCGCTTAGAGAGAGTTTACAACAAGACTTGTAGGTGCCTTGTTCGACTAGGACCGGCTGGAGGTTGTCATTGGATCCCCAGACGTAGGAGAGGGCTTCATAAGCTGGTTTGCGCTCCTTGATCCCGTCTTCGGACGGTAGGGCGTATTTGGAAGGGTCGATAGATGACGGATGAGTCCAAGTGGGCTCTAGTCCATCAGGTCTGGAGAAGAGATATCTTCCGGTAACTGTTTCCCGAACCGTCCATTCATCTGGTAGAGTCTTCCGCAGCTCGTACAAAGAGAGACGAGAGGAATTTGAGTTCGCAGATGGTTGAAGCTGAACATGAGAGATCTTCAAGCGAAGTTCGTCTTCCGGAGTGCCTGAGAGGAGCTCAACCAGACGAATCTCGGTAGTTGTCTGAATTCTTTTGTATCTGTAGGGGTCTAGGCCGCTGATCTGACGATCTTCAGACATCTTTCAAGTTGGTGATGGTTGACAAGACTTGGAGGCTTCCCCAGGGAACGAGGTCGGTATTAGTATATCCATCTCGTCATTATTGAAGAGCCGTGACGCTCTCGAATTGTGATAAGTGATGTTGGACAGCTTGGAACTGTAACCGAGGAGATGTTGACCTACGCGACTGACCAAGGACTCGAGTAACACGGAAGAAGAAGGGCCGAAGTGACGGGTATGTGCACTGAAAGAGTAAGTTTGATCATGTGCAGCATCTCTGGTTTGTTTGAACCACCTTGGTAGTTGTCACCATCTCGGACAAAGATCTCGAGATGATATGCATTGGCGACGATGTTTAGCTCGAGCAAATTTGTTTTCGTGAAGCTGGACACCACTAGAGCGGAGCGTCTCGACCCCGGATCGCCGGAACGAGTCGGAAAGGCTCGCAACTACTAAAAGGCTGTGCTCTCAGTGAGCTTGATGGTGTTGAAGATGCGTTGGAGGTTCGAGAGCGATAGTGATGGCAATTAAAAAAAAAAACAGTGTTTGCACTGTGTTTTACCTAACTGTAACCCACGTGCAGTCGCTGCAGTCACGACGGGAGCTGTGAAATCTCGTTGTCTTACACCTGCCTCCACACAGTCGATACGCGATTTCGATTTCGCTCTGCTTCTGCTTCTGCATCTGCCACCATCCATTCGCTGAGCCTTTCGCTTCAACGGCCCGTCGTCGCACTGTAAGTATCATGGATACAAGATGCCCCTCGTCATCGATTTGTCGTGCCATTATTTCCTCGCACTGTACCTTTGGGGTTCCGGGTCGTCTCCCAGAACAGGACATTGCCTAGGTACCTGCCGACCTACTTTATGCAATATCTCCTTTCCCTCCTCTAAACCCTCTAGTGTACCATGAGCTCTCGGTCGCGCCAACCATTGGCTTGTCTCGATCCGATCCATTGCGACCACCGAACATGGAAGGTTGAGGGCTTTATCAACATCGATCGATACCCTACGCCTGAGAGCCGCGCCCGCCTCACTTCACATTCTTCCCCGCCGATTCTCTTATCAGCTCCACCTCCGTTTGCGGTGGCATAGCGGGCACTTTTTAGCCGCCGTGATGTAGGTGGAGGTGGAGGTGAGGAGACGAGGGGAGGTGCGGGATCTGTCGATGTGGTGGAGGGAACCAAGGGAGAGCACCGAGACAGTGAGTTGGGCGGCACCTGTGCGTGCGGCCGCTCTTCTCGATCTCTTGTCGGCTCCTGATCGCTACTCGTTCGTTGCTTCTTTGTTCCCTTCTATCACCTTGCAAGTTCCCCGAACCCAGGTCTCGTCGCACTAGAGGCCTCACCTGCCTCTACCTCGTGATCAATCATCATCCTCGTTCCAATCTACCTAATCTGGTTTCGACCTGTCATCACGTCTCCCCTCATCTCTACCTCCGCTCTTTTTGTCCTAGTGACCTTTGACTACCGGGCCTGAACCTTATATTCACAATCCCACATTTGCATTGTTGGCACAACGTTCCACGCCACCTCAACCTGTCTTAGTCTGCCTTCCTGTATATCTACAAGCTTCTGCTGGAAGCCTATTCTGTATCATTGGCCTTACCGCCTTGCTTCGCAACGACCGACCTCGTGTCCCCAGTCTCACCTGATACACTTACACCCGCTTCAACTTCTTACCAATATGGATGCTTACTCAATATGTTACACCAGTCCTTCGAGACGCGATTCTTCCAAGGTCTACCAGGATCTCAGGTCTATTCGCTTGCATAGCCTAGTTGAACTTGATCAGGATCAGTTACTCAAGCGACTTACTACAATGAACGATCTCAAGCAGGTAAGACACAAGAGTACAGGTCTTGACTATGTTGAGGTTCTGTGCCTCGTCGCGTCGGTTGTATCACAGCAATGCATTCTTAACACAATGTCTGGATTACACCACTGTAACATGCCAATGGGGATGTTGTACTGACCTGTGCTGTGACAGCGGAGAAAAGGCGATACCACCTCGAAACCCCATGTCGCGGTAGTTGGCGCTGGGCTTTCCGGCCTTCGATGTGCGGACGTCCTACTCCAATACGGGCTCAATGTCACTATCCTCGAAGCTCGAGATCGTGTAGGTGGTCGACTGCATCAAACCAGGTTACCCAACGGCCACCTGGCGGACGTTGGACCCAATTGGATACACGGAACGGACGACAACCCGATGCTTGATTTGGCGAAGCAGACCAAGACAGCCGTTGGAAGTTGGGACACCACGTCATACCTCTTCGATGAATCTGGAAACCTTTTTGACGTCAAGGACGGCGAGAAGTATTCCGACCTGACATGGGACATTATCCAGGACGCCTTCAAACACTCAAATAAACACTACACCGATATTTGCCATGATGAAAGTCTAGACGATTTCTTCCGGGAGAAAATAAAGGAAAGGGTGCCAGAGACAGAAGAAGACTATCAGAGGAAGAGAGACATTGTTCTCCAGGTATCCGAGCTGTGGGGCGCCTTTGTAGGAAGTCCTATACGCACACAGAGCCTAAAATTCTTTTGGTTGGAAGAGTGCATTGAGGGTGGTATGTTGCAGATAAACGCAATCTTCTAGTGGATGCAGCTGATGGGCTGGCAGAGAATCTCTTTTGCGCTGGAACATACAAGAAGGTTTTAGATGCCGTTGCAAAACCAGCGCTCGATGGGGCTCAGATTCGATTCGAGGCCAAGGTGGAGAGGATATCATATCGCATGGATACTGAGCAGAAGGTCAAGGTCCAAGTGAGTGGAGGCCAGGCACTGGAATTTGACGAAGTCGTTCTCACAGCACCCCTCGGCTGGTTAAAGCGAAACCTTGGCGCTTTCGAGCCAGCTCTTCCTGCTCGGATGACCAAGGCTATCGATTCTATTGGATACGGTTGCTTGGAAAAGGTATCCTTTTATAGTCGAGCTCGATCCAGCGATCAAGATGCTAAGTTAAAGTGCAGGTCTACATCACTTTCCCCACGGCGTTCTGGCTTGCGCCTGAAGGTGAAGCTCGCAAAGTACGGGGTTTTGTACAATGGTTATCACCCAATTACGCGCTCGATTCGAATCCGGAGAGATGGAATCAGGAGGTCGTTGAACTCGCCAGTCTCACGCCCGAAACCTCTCATCCCACACTTCTTTTCTATACCTACGGCGAGCAATCCAAGTACATCACCTCCCGACTGCTGGAGCTCTCAACCCAGGAGAAGAAGGATGAATTCTTATTCGCTTTCTTCAAGCCATACTACTCGAGACTACCCCGCTACTCTGAGACTGATGCCGAGTGTAAACCGACGGGCTGTCTTGCGACAGATTGGCTCCATGACGAGCTGGCTGGGTTTGGCAGCTACAGCAATTTCCAAGTAGGCTTGGAAGATGGAGATGGGGACATCAGAGTGATGAGAGAGGGTTTGCCAGATCATGGCTTATGGCTCGCCGGCGAGCACACAGCGCCATTCGTGGGCTTGGGGACAGCCACTGGAGCATACTGGAGTGGGGAGTCGGTTGGCAGGAGGTTAGCAGAGGCGTATGGTTTGGCAAGAAGAACAAGCTCTGGGTCGAGTACGATGTAGGATGTGCTACTTGCTACTACGCCTTTGGTAGCAACTCCGGTGTCGGTCGCCCTGTTCGATCGGATATAGAGCAAGAAAAGGAAGACATAGACTGGGTGTCAGATGTCATTTCACTAAGAGTCATGATTGGTATTTGTACATGTCAGGTGTAAGGAACTATTGGCCACGCTTGTTCTCCCACGTTTCCCCGATCTGTTTGCTCTCGATTGCATTGAGTTGTACGAAACATGGCGTCAAGCCAGGGTAATCGCGCAGACTGACATGTTGTTTCATGGCGTCCAACGTCATCTGTTCAAGCTGCGGGGAGGTGATGAGGTGGAATTGCGCCGCACCAAGGTACATGCATGAGAGTCAAGTGGGCTGTTATCGATAAGACGACAAGGGGCCTTAGGCCATATGGATCACTGACACCGCAATATGGGGTCAAATGACGCCCTAGAAATGGAGACTCAGAATTGTGCTGGAGCTGCTGAGGCCGCAAAGGAGTCTGTGACGTCTAGCCGAGACCAGTCACGAGCATAGCGGCTGTTAGCGTGCCTTAGCCCGCTAATAGCAGAGGTAGGTACCCAAAAGGCGGCATCACCGGGGGTAGCCTAGACGCCTTCAGGGACTCTCCACCGTCCTGCGACCCTGGAGGCTGGTTTGCGTTGCGCCTCGCCGGCCTTCCCCAGTGACACACTTTGAACTTGCGCCTTGAAGTTTGACTTTGCCTCTCAGGCACTCTACACCTTTCGTTGGGGAGGCCTGGATCAACCCTACAGCCTTGCGGACACGAAAGCATAAACCCAAAAGCAGTTTTGTCGAAATTCATCCTTTGCGCACTCATGCCTGACTTCCTTCCATAACCATGAGCTACGGCCCCGCATCTGCCCGGCGGTCTACTGATAACACGCCGACGCCGGCACTGCCTAAACGACGAGTCCCGGCTCGACGAACGTCTCTTCTGCTTCTTCGTTTTCTCCCTTCTCCTCCTTCTCAACGGCGAAGCGGCCATCGATAACTTCACCTTCCGGTCGAGGCGACGTCGACGTCGACGTCGACAGACATCATGGCGGCCCTCTTCCAGTCGTTTCGGAGCTCCAACATGCCCAAGAGGCTACTTCGGTATGCCCTCTCGCGGCTGGAGCTCCTCGAATCTGAAGCACTGGACATGGAGAACTTAGACTTTGCATGGGGCAGGAATACGGTACTGGAGTTTCGAGATGTCGGCATCAAAGTCAAGGTAGGGGCTGCGTGATGGGTGGTTGGCGAAAGTGAAGTCATGAAGCTGACGACAATGCAAAGAAACTCGAAAAGCTACTTGCGCTTCCTCCAACTTTTAGCCTCCAAAGGGCTAAGGTCCTCCTCCTTCGAGTAACTGTCCCGGTAGACTTTTATACGAGCCCGATCGTGTTCGAGATAGACGGCGTCGATATCAAACTGAAGGTGCTAGACAGCGATCGCAAGTCGGGTCGGATGGCCGGATCCAAGACTCCGGATGAATCAACCGTTG
This sequence comes from Microcera coccophila, assembly GCA_024112705.1. Taxonomy (NCBI): domain Eukaryota; kingdom Fungi; phylum Ascomycota; class Sordariomycetes; order Hypocreales; family Nectriaceae; genus Microcera; species Microcera coccophila. The sequence goes on from JAMYIC010001875.1 coordinate 29,887, forward strand.
TCCCGAATACTGTCGACCTGGCGCAGTCGTTTTTACAAACGCAACCGTCATCGGAGCGTCAACAGCTTGAAAAGGCCCTCGCGGAGGAGACTCAAGACTTGGGCGCTTCGGTTTCTATAAGTGACGATGGTAGCAGTGACGATGATTTGGCGTATGGGACTGGCCAGGCGCTGTCCCTACCCGCCTTTTTAGCCGATTTTCTGCAGGGAATCATAAACCGCGTGCAAGTCAAGATTAAGGGCGTTACTTTTCAGCTCGATGTAGCAGTCCCGGTCGAACCAGGCTCTACCAATCCTGAACCGGTATCATTCCAGATTGCGATAGAGGGTATTGATGTTGAAGGAGTTACAACCCCGTCTGGAGAGGAGACTGGATCACCTACAATAGTACCTAAAGAGGGAAAACGACATATCTCGCTGGCAAATATCCGAGCCTACCTCATCTCTGAGGCCAACGTTTTCTCGACACTGGCCCGATCACCGTCCATGACTTCTCCATCAGTACCTTCGTCGCCAGCCATGACAAGGAACCCACCATCCAGAGAATCGACAGACCTTTCAGAGGAGGGTTCACAACCCCGTTCTGTAGCATCGCTACAAGGAACCTTCCAGAACCACTTGTCAGAGTCTGTCTCCAGTGAATCAATACATCCTGTACCGGCACTGCAGGGTAGTTTCAGGGAATACTTTGCAGAACCAGAATCCGACGAATCTTCGAAGCATAGGTTCCCCCATGAAGATAGTGAGGAGGCATTGGGAATTCCGTACTCATTCGGCGACATCGAAGACGAGGTAGGTGATGAGAGCCCAGCAACACCAAAGGCATCCATGTACCATGACTTCAATAATCCATCCCCGGAATCGCCTGTTTTCCACTCAACTATACTACCTGAAACACTTCCCTACTCTGTACCGCTTGGAGATGATTCACCCTTTCAAGAGAGCTTCCATGAGAGTGTGGAATTGGCGTCCCCCTTTTCATCGTCCATGAGCCCTCCTATCGGGACGATTTGGAACAACGAGTCGTTATATTTGCAACCTCCCGAAGAGCCTCTTGCACAATCCACACAAGCAATCGATAGATCGATATCAAACTCCACCGAGGATCTCGCAAAGTCGCACATGTACACTCATGAAGAGGCCGAGAGTATGTATATGAGTGCATTTTCCGACCGTAATGCCCAGTCCACGGCTTCTATTCCTCCGGCTGAGTCGCAACATCTCACTCCTCCTTCAATACTGCCTCCTTCGCCTTCTAAGTCACCAGAATTAGAGCAATTAGAGCAATTGGAACCCGAGCCATCAAAGCCACCACCCGCACAGCCTCCCGAAGAGCCGGAGTCAGCCTCGGTCGAGCCCGAGGCATCTCCTATCAGACCGGCAACGCCCCAGCCAGTCATGCCCGGTGGCTGGGGTGATGACGAAGATGACGAAGATGAGGACTCTCTCGCACAGAGTCGAATAGCCGCGTCTTTGACGGGAGAGAGATTGAGAGCAAGCAGGCCAAGCTTAGAAAAGAGATCACGGTCATCCGACACTTCTAGTAGCGAGCCGTCTTCTCCGGCTTTCAGCAGGGCATCACTTACAGCAGCACTTCCGGTGGTACGGTCAAGCACGCCGGAGCCCAGAATCCAAGACGATGTTGAAACCCCAAAGGGGCCAACACGTCTTGTGAAAGAAATACTGAGCCTGAAGAATATCTCCATTTATGTACCGTCTCAGCATCAGCATATTCACGTTCAGGCAGCATCCCCGGAATCTGTGGCCCAGTTGTCGCAATCTGTTGGGAGATCCGTATACCCACAGGCACCCGGCGCGTTTTCAGTGCACGGTGCGAAGCCTTCACTCCAGCAGAAAGCTCAGACTGGCACACCGAGTGTGGACGATGGGCTAGAAGTTGTTCTATCTCCCATTGGAATTAACTTTGACGCATCTCTTGGCTTCCTTCTGGCGATGGTAATGAAGGAGTTGCTTGAAGCTCTCAATGATAACAAGCCTCCCCGTTCAACGCAAGCCAGCGCACAAGAAGAACCAGCGAAGAAGGCGTCTGCAGTGAAAGTCGTATTACAAGAAGTGTCTCTCAACTTTTTGAATCGTTTAGGCGGGGTTTCTGATACACCAGAACGTTACCTGGATCCATCAGCGTTTATTTTCGACCAGGAGGTGCTTCTCAATGCCACCCTCCAAAACCTAACAGCATCTGTATCTTCTACCCAGATGGCATCCAAACAAACTACTCGTGGCATCGCTGCAATAGAGATGGCCACTTTGACGAAGATCGATGTGCAGAAGTTCCGATTCGGATATGCAAACGGCGATATCATATCGTTTGACAGTGGTAAACCCATGAGCACCTCCGTAAGGGATACGTTTCTATCTTCAGGAACCGATATCGGGGTCAAGATAGTCCAGTCACGGGAATCAATCACTACCGAGATCGAGACCCTGCCGCTCGTCGTTCAGGTTGACCTTCAACGGCTGGACGAGACTTTCAGCTGGTTTGGTGGACTGAGTAGCTTCCTTAACATGAGCGCCTCCATGACTTCGAGCCCTTCACCTACACCAAAGTCTGCCATTGCACCACCGCCAAAACCTCGCGGCGTTCGGTTTGATACACCTATAGATCCTCAGGATAAGTCGGCAGCTGCACAGAACAAGATCAACATGAGAATAGGAGGTTCGTATGTGGAGCTTGTTGGCAAGGAGTGCAGCGTTACTGCTGAGTCTAGTGCCGTCAAGCTAGTCAGTCGAGATGAGGGGATTGGCATGGCTGTCAATATGCTACGAGTGTCTGGACCGTACCTGAAGAACTCGTCAGCAAATCCAGCAATTAGCACTGAGATCGGGGGTGTTCGGATGGACTTCTTGACGTCCCCGCAAGTTCAAGATTTGGAACGGTTAATCGAGCTTATTATCCCTTCCAAGGTCAAGTTTGACTCCGATAATGACGAGATCATGGTTGACACCCTGTTGCGTCAGAGGAAAAAAGGCTCCGTCCTTAGACTCACATTAGACTCGGTCAACCTTCGCATTCAAAATATGGCACAACTGTCGGTCCTTCCAAACCTCGGGGAAGAGATCTCGAAACTGGCAACTGTCGCTAAATATCTACCAGAGGACGATCGCCCAGGGCTCTTAACTCTCGGCAAGATCATGAAGTTCGGCGTGAGCTTAGATTTTGGTGGGAGGATTGGACACCTCGGCGCAGAATTGGAAGAACTCCAAATCGGCCATATCACAGTACCGTCACTGGTAGCCATAGCGGTCAACGGCATTTCAGTAAAGCGAAACAAGTCTGAGGAGCTGGTTGGGTCTTCGACTTTTGGTAGAGTTGGCCCAGTGCTCATGGCGCGCATGATTGGAGATGAGATCGAGCCAGTCATCAAGCTCAAGATGGCGGATGTGAATATCGAATATCGAGTCTCGACGGTCATGGATCTCCTAGACCTGGCCGAGGATGCAACCCCGCAGGACTTTGAGGCAAGCCTGGCTGCATCGGTTGCGAATTTAGGGGATCAAGCACATGATGCTTTAGCCCGGCCTCCCGGTGAAAAGTCAAAGGCTAGCAAACCCATGAAGCTCGATATTGGCTTCTCTGACTGCCTTGTTGGTCTTAACCCCCTCGGGCTACCGTCTAAGCTGGTGCTTGCATTTACGGACGCACACCTTAACGTTCTGCTGCCCCAGGGAGTCCAGACCAACGCAGAATTGAGCATCAGGAAAGCGTCTATCTTGTTGATTGACGACTTGGCATCCGCTTCCTCGGGGGGCGAACGCTTGAACCACAGACGTCCAGCTTCGACGTCCAGACAGATTGATAACCTTTGCGACCAAGGCTTCGTTGATATTTGTTTGATCTCGTCCGCCAAAGCGGTCGTCGATGTTAAGGCTGGCGAAGATGGTGAGAAGCAACTGAATGTTGACCTCAGGGATGATCTTCTTGTCTTGCAGACCTGCGCGGACTCAACTCAGACCCTCATTACCTTAGCAAACGCGCTGAAGCCTCCTACTCCACCGAGCAAGGAAGAGAAATACAGGACGAACGTCGTTCCCGTTCAGGACCTCTTGGCATCCATCTCTGCCGAGGCTTTCGGTAACACTGAGGGTGAGTATGATTTCGACCAAGATTTCGCAGGTGCTCAGGAAATGGCTGGAAGTTCCTCGGATTACGACACGGACAGCCCACTTCAGGTTCAGTCACAATATTACCAGGACGAAACGTCTGAAGAAGTGATCTTCAACGCTACAAGCGAGCTGAATCAGCCAGAGCACGAGACGTTGAAAGGCAAAAACACGCGAGAAGATTCTCAACTAACTGGGTTCAGTGGTTCAAGCAGCCAGCTATCTGACAGTAACAGTGACCTCGTCATTCATGAGGATTACTATGGCATTGAATCTGGAAGAAACACTCTCGCCAAGGTGTGGAACGGCCGCAGGAACAGAATCCAAGGTGCTCCAGATGATTTAGTCAAACGGAGCCCAGTCAACGTGTCTGTAAAGGACGTCCATGTTATCTGGAAGCTCTTCGATGGCTATGACTGGGTTCATACCAGGGATGTCATTACCAAGGCTGTTCAAGAGGTGGAAACAAGGGCCATCGAGCGCCAAGCACGAGCCGGACCCTCAGCGTATGATGATGAAGATGAGGATGAGGAAGTTGTAGGAGACTTCCTATTCAACTCCATCTTCATCCATATTCCCGATAACCGTGACCCTCGCGAATTGTCCCATGCGATCAACGCCGAGCTTCATGTCAACGACGGTACCACGGAGACGGAATCAGTCGCGACAACCGCCTTTACAGCGACGACAAACCGAACCAACCGAACGCACCAACCAAAATCGAAACGGCTCAAGCTCAAGCGAAGTAAACGCCATAAGATCAGCTTCGAGCTATCGGGCGTCAACGCTGATCTTTTCGTATATCCGAATGGGGGGACTATTAGTAGTATTGATGTTCGGGTAAAGACACTCGAGATTATCGACAATATTCCAACGTCGACATGGAAGAAGTTCGTAACTTACGACCAGGATATGGGGGAACGAGAGATTGGCTCAAGCATGGCACACATAGAGTTGTTGACCGTCAAACCACTTGCTGAGCTGGCTGCTTCGGAATTTATCGTCCAAGCGAGGTTACTTCCCCTGAGGCTGCATGTCGACCAGGATGCTTTGGATTTCATTACTCGTTTTTTCGAGTTCAAGGACGATAACGTCCCTGTACATGCATCACCCAGTGATATTCCTTTCATCCAACGCGCGGAAGTCCACAACATTCCCGTTAAGCTCGATTTCAAACCTAAGCGCGTCGACTACGCAGGACTTCGTTCCGGTCATACAACCGAGTTCATGAACTTCATCACGCTCGAACAAGCTCGTATGGTACTACGCCATACCATAATACACGGCGTCTCAGGCTTCGATCGTCTTGGCAAGACTCTGAACGATATCTGGATGCCAGACGTCAAGGCGAATCAGCTACCCGGTGTGCTAGCAGGCCTCGCGCCTGTCCGTTCCATTGTAACGGTTGGCAGTGGCTTCAAAGATCTCGTCGAGATCCCCATTCGTGAGTACAAGAAGGATGGTCGTGTAATCCGCAGCATCTCCAAGGGTGCAGCTGCCTTCGCCCGTACGACGGGCACTGAGCTCGTCAAGCTCGGCGCGAAACTTGCGGTTGGCACACAGTACGCCTTGCAAGGCGCAGAAGGCATGCTCACTGATCAATCACATCAAGAACATTACACATCTTGGGAAGACGACGACCTAGAGCCAGAAGAGAAGAAGCAAATTTCGCTCTACGCGGACCAACCAACTGGTGTTCTCGCAGGCCTTCGAGGTGGATACCGGTCTCTCACGCGGGATGTTAATCTTGCACGCGATGCTATTATCGCTGTACCCGGCGAGGTCATGGAGAGTCGAACTGCAGGCGGCGCTGCAAAAGCAGTTGTCAAGCGTGCTCCGACTATCATCTTCCGTCCCCTCATGGGCGCTTCTAAGGCCGTTAGCCAGACACTAATGGGTGTGACAAATGCTATTGATCCGGAAAATCAGCGACGAATTGACGATGTAGGTTTATTATCTCAGCCCTTTTTAGTACCATCTAACTGACCATCACGCAGAAATACAAGAGGCATTAATGCCATGATGTCACTAGTGGATGAAGAACGGGGCATCAATAACACGCATTGCTTCTGCAAGTTCCCATCAGAGCTACTTTTTGCTTTCAGATTCCTGCATTATTTGGTGTCAATATCATCTGGGCGGTTGTGGAGAATGTCTTGTTTGCAAAGCTGAATTACACGCATACGTGCATCATAGATCGGCGAATAGGGAGCTTGTCTGACATGTGAATTAAAGATACCGCCTTTGGAGAAGAACAGGCATCATGGAAGGATTTTGTGTTTTTATCTTTTCTTAGTCGGAGTCAGACTTTGTTTACAATCAGAATGTGTGGCCAGTTACCCTACCTGACGAACAATTGTGGTGAGGCTGCCCTTGGGCTCACCAGCTACCGTGTGCAAACGTCCAGAATGAAGATGACAATCTCATCGCTGTCTAAACAATGTCTCCAAACAAGACCAGCCCGGTGATGGGGGTGGGAACCTCGATGGAGCTGCCGTGGAGTTGGTATGCCGCGAAGCGATTCAAAATCCATCATCAGGAATTCCCCGGCCCTTCTCATACGCCTTCCTCTCTCGATCCATATCAGCCCACCACTCGTGCGACCCATCCTTACCAGTCCACTGGCCCTTCTCATCCACCTCATCCCACGGCTTGGGGCTCAGAATGTAATGCATATTCTTCACTTGATCATCGCGCCAGATTTTATCGTGCACGCCAGACCATCTCATTGTCTTGAGAGCATTGTAGATGTACGGCAGGGCCACCCAGCGTCCGCGATAGAGGTCCGACAGCAAGGACTGGTCGGCGAAATCCATATTGACAGCGTCAGCTTCCATATGCGAGAGGATCTGGCCGTAGAGAACTGCAGATGGGTTGACGACCTGCAGTCCGCCGTTCATGAAACCAAGGGGCCCGACAGCTGGATCAGCACCTTCAGACTGAGCAGCATCAGGGGTCTCATGTTGAGAAGAGAAGGCACAGTTCTCGGGGACCCAATCCTTGGGATAGTGCGGCTTTTTCAGGGGGTTGCAGACACAGGCATGGCCAGCAGCGAAGACCCTCTTACTCGTCTCGGCGTTGCCCGTTTCACTGAGTCCGGGGGGGTCCAGATTCAAGTCCATCAGCTCATCCATGTTCTTCAGAACAAGCATGTCCGAATCCAGCTGGACGACACGGTCATACTCGGTCAAGGAGAATGGAGTGAGTTTGCTCCAGCAATCGTAGAAGCGGGGATCATTGGAATAGTCCTTGCCCTTGGTGGGGAGGAGGTAAGGAATGTGCTGGGATGCGATGCCGCGAGCACGGAGGGCGGCGTGGCCTTCTTCCGGGAATGTATCTGTATACAGAGCGACGAGAGGGTAATTTGACTTGGCGCGAATCAGGGAATAGTTTAGAGTGAGGAGGCCAGAAAGGTAGTTGGTGTTGGTTATCAGGGTGGTCCAGACTGGATTGGTCAGCAGGGGAGGGGGTTCATTGATCGAGCAATTCGAGCAATGAGGAAACGTACCTTTGTCCGAGTCGGCTGCGCGTATTCTTTCCGGCATTTCGGTGGGTTTTTGAGTTATCAGATAGGCGAAACCAGGGTGTTTCTTCCAAAAGGTATGGTTGAGGTGTAGGTATCAGTGAGTTGCGCCGATCCTTTCAGGCACGGATAATTGGGAAGTGGGGGAGGGGTCGACGGATGACCCGTTTTGGGTAATTGGGAGTTTTGGGCGAATTTACTTTTCGCATCAATCTATCGCCACAGCGATTGTAATGGGCAAGTTGATGCGTAGACAGCCGTGTAATCTGAACGAGTGCATTGAGCAAATTGAGGCGTTTTCTTAGTAATTCTGGGCTTGATGACGCCATCGAAGTTGAAAACGATCTAGTCAGCCTTGAGCTCGGCGGGGAGAGCGAGCGAGAGGCCTGACAGACCCATTGTCCTCCATAGGCACGAAGTACCCGGTATGGATCCTCGAAAATAGACACTCTCGGCGAACGCTTGTCCGAACAAGTCGGTCAATTGTCAACACAACCCGAGAAAGAATACGGGGCTCGTTTCGATATTCAGGGGCAGCAGTTTTTTCTGTCGGTGAGTAAGGTCAAGGCACGGGAAGACGATGGGCGGTAGGCGGCTCAACGGTAGACCATGTCGAATCCGGCTTAGCCGAGTCCGTGTTGTTGAGATGGCTCATATATCTGAGGCGATCAAGAGAGGGAGCCGCACGTTGGGGAGATCCTCTCAGGGGACGCGGGATGATGGAGAACAAATATGCTGAAAATGGCTTGGAAACTGAAGAAACCCCATTGGGCATTCCAACATCTTGCCTCGGTCGTTCTCGAGCGCTGAAGAGGTACACCGTCCCGTCTCAATACCAACCGCTACGGCCAGGGGAACCACGCCACAGCGCATGGTAGCTCCAGCTCAAGCTTCGGTGGATAAGGTACTAGCGGTGATCGTCCTAGCGGTGTCGAGGTATCTGGTTCTAGAAGCACGGGTCAGTTCAACAGTTTTTCGCCTCGCTTTTCCAAAATAGCAACCGAAATAGCAACGCGTAAGCCGTCCGTTCGAGACAACGTGATCAGTTGAGCCGTAGCATTGCAGAAGCCGCCCCCGACAACTCCCAGATGCAGCCTGGGACCTGCGACCTGGCACCCTGGCATGCATCCTCTGCTGCACAAAGTGGCAGCACCACCGCCCGGATCCCGGATGCCTCCCTTAAAGTACTTCGTGCGAATGCAGATATTCACGATTCTCTAAAAGGCATCTCGTAATTTGCCATGTCAGTCTTCCACATCACCGGAGTCTCGCCCTTCGTCGGTCGACGGCAGGACGGGAGGGCATCGAATGAGAATGGCTTTCCAGAGGGCATCGGACCAAAGGATCGAGTCGACTTCAATCTTGGTCGACCTGGACGGCAGCTCCCGAACGACCAAAATGACGGATTCCTGACTTTAGAATCATGGGCCGCTCTGCAGCTTGAGCTCCTCGCAGTGCCGAGATGGTACGGATTCGGTTGCCGCTTTGTCAGGAGCATCTAATGGCGGCCCTTCCGGGACTCAACAGATTACATAATCCTTCAACAGTATACCGTCCTCGGTCGTTCAGGGTCGATAAGGGATCCAGCACCATTTTTTTGTAGCACCAGCATCAATCAATCAATCACTAACGACCAGCAACGCGACAATGGTATTCGTGTTCGCGACGGGACGGAGAACCCTGGAGGGCCTTAAAGCGGCGAGACTCCACCGCGACCTCTGACTGATCCTTGTCGAGCACGCGCAAAGCGTCTCAACGAGTTCCAGTTGCAGCCCCACGACCCAATGGCGCCACCTGCCATAGCGCACAGTGCCTGCTTTGCACAGTCGTTGTTGTGTACGATAAAGGATGGGATCCGTCGTTATCTTCTGTTGAGTCTCGCCAGGGGGAAGCTCCGCCAGAGACAATGGCGTCTCTGGAACAGCTGATGGCAAACTCTGGATCTCGCTTGGCGCACGGCTAGGCCTACCATGGACAATATCATAGTGCCGTCGCCAGCGATAGCTCAGCTCGTGGTATTTTAGAGGGCAAAGCTACGGTGGGGATTCAAGACACTCGGGGAGACTGGGATAATGCTCCGCTGTCACTGGTCGGAGCTGCAGCCGGGGGGGTTGCAGGCTTGCAGGGCTCCGACTGACGGGTGACCTCCCGTGCATTGAATTGTAGACGGTAGAGATCCTCTCGGTTGTCACTCTACTGCAATCTCACTACTATCGTCTACCTACCCGCCTACCTACCTACCTATCATCGTCTCTACACGTATATCTACAGCTCCCTCCGATCATCCCGTTCCACCCTCCCCCTCCTTCTCAACAATCTCTCTCTTCCTCTCCTCCCTCTCCTTCTATCTTTGTCTTATCCAGCCACTATCTATCCCATCCATATCTGTATTGACCTGCAATATATAAAGACCCTTGCCTGTTATCGCCGTTACTGCTGGTGCTGCTGTTCTCAATTGATCATTGATCCCACCTTGAACTCCCCGTCATTGCACCTTGGCTGCCATTGTCAGTACCATCAATCACAATGTCCCGAATCACCGCTCCCGCCTCAAAACTCGCCCGCTCCATCAACACCGCTTCCACGCGGACTACCACCCTCCTCGAGAGCCAACATCAAATCGGCGGCGCCACTCTGATGCCCAAATATGCCGAGTTACTTCGCAACCGCCGAACCTCGGAACACTCCGATGTACGTTCTCCGAATCCTCTCACAGAGAAATCGCCTGCTAACACTGAACAGTCCTCTCGTAATCTCTATACAACCCACCGTCCAACTCCCCAGCCTTCCCTCGCCAATCGCCCTAAGCCCTTGATGCAAACCTTCCACACTTCCACGCCCACCCAAATCCCAACAACCCATCTCGACACCACTGTCCTCCCCCGTCTCCACGAATCCACGGTCGCCGAGCCGGAACCCTACATGCCGCTACTCCCGGACAACTACGGCGCCTTTCATCAGCACGACACTCCCGATCTCACGACTCCCTCCGCTACCATACTCGCCAGCAACCCTGACGTCGTCGTGCCTGGTGCGCCTATGGCCACCGTCGAGACGGTCAATCTCGATGGCGTCGAGTTAAAGTTTGCGCATGAGGTGCCGGCGGAGGAGAAGGATGAAGGGAGCTTCTTGGGCGATTTGTGGAAGGGCATGGTTGATGATGTGTTTGGTGCTAAAACTCAGAAAGTCTAACGGTTTCATGAGTGATGATGTGTGGTATCATGTGCAGGGATAGATCCCATTGATGGATCTCCTTGGTTCGATATAAGCGTTGTAATTGCTTCCATATAGTTGCTATTTAATTCTGCCTGGTCTAGTATACTGGCGCCTCAAAACTTTACGATCTGGATGAAATCAGGACAGACTGAAATGGAGTTGGTTCAAGAAAGTATAGCTTCAATTTCAAGTGCCCAAGTTAGTAAACTACCTAATGTTTTGAATGTCCAGTCAAGTGTCGATGTCTTTTGGTATCATCTCTCATTAACCCTTCCCATTTTCTCTCTCTCTCTCTCTATACAGCCCTCTTACCATCAACCCGGCCTTATTCACTGGTTATTCCCAACTCCTCTTCCTGTCCCTACCCTCGTGGATAGTCCGTCTACCGCTTCTTCAACGATGGTCTGGGCTTGCACTCGTCATTGTTGACCGGGTGCAGCATAACCTTGATGGGATAGCTCTGCGCGTTGTGTTGGTACCCCTTGCTCCAGTCGTAGCTGACAGCATAGGCGAATATGCTGCCGTTCTTGTTGAATGTGGTCGACGTAATACTGCCGCCAACCTGAGGGTAGCCCTTGAGACGATGCTTGGCGTCCTTGTCCCAGAAGTGGAATGTGCCGTCAGATCCGGCGGTGCTAAAGGTGCCGTGGACGGGGTGGAAGGAGATGTCATTGACGGTATAGACATTAGTGACGCTGTTGGCCGGAGGGTCTCGGTGGCACTTGAAGGAGAAATTGGAGCTGCCAGATATGTCAGCATGGTGTCGCCGGCCTCAGTCTAGGTGCAAACAAACCTCGAATCCTTCTCCTCCACATACTGAATAGCGCACCGGCCCTCGATACTACCAATTGCAAATCCAGCCGAGTCCGCAAAGCAGCTCACTACACGAGTCTGCCACTTGAGTGGGCTCTGAAGCGTCTTATAGAATTTGGTAGGGTTCTTGAGATCAATCACGTTGATGTACCTGTCGGCAGTGCCGACAACGCAGAGGTTGTCCCGTACGTCCATCGTATACACTCGCTCCTGGCAGGTAACGGTGGCCGCAGCACCTTGCTGGCGAAGATCCCAGTACTTGACCGTCTTGTCCCAAGATCCCGAGACGACCATTGTACCGTTGCCGCTATCAAAGAATCGAACAGAACGAACAGGCTGATCGTGTGTACCGACGACGATGTCTTGTTGGGAAGCGAGGTCGCAGACTTTGATATTCTTGTCCGCGCCTGCTGAAGCAACCTTGGTGCCATCCTAGTAAGGTGTCAGCTATGCGTCCTATTGACTCCTTCGACTTCGAAGCATCCCTTACCTTAGAAAAGTCGCAGTTCAACACAGGTTGACTATGCTCGTAGGCATGACGCCCTTGGCTCTGCCCATTCTGGGCAATTTCGTATATCCGAACCTTGTTATCCCAACTCGCTACGGCCAAAAAGTCGGGTCCATTTGGCGCAGGCGAGAAGGCCAGGTCGGAAATACTGTCGGTGGGAGGATCGGAGAGCGCGACATCAGACTTGAGGTCGCCGACGGTGTTACTCGTCGAGCCAGCGGTGGAGAAGAGTGTAGACATGGTACTGGTGAAAGAAATCGAGACGACCGTGGCCGAGGTAGTATGCTCGCGCGAGATCAAAAGGGACGGTGACGATAACTTCGATTGAGTCGCCTCGCCGCAGAGCTTGAGACAAAGTGTGCAAGACGAAAGCCGTTGTCGTCGTTGTCCGTAACAGAGTCGCTTCCTCTCAGTTTATGTACTTCAAAGCTGATGAGCAGGCACGAAGGCAGCTACCCAGCCTTCCGAACGCGAAGCTTGGATTGGTTCCTCACCGCGGTGCAGGGGCACAAAAAAAAA
>JAMYIC010001878.1:3316-20425 GCA_024112705.1 Microcera coccophila
GGGAGAGTGGGCAAGAAAATGACCTCTCGATAAGCGTCAAGGCGGGCGCACACAAACACAAAACCTCGATAGCGTCCCAGTGCTGTCCCAAGGCAGAGAGATAAATGCTGACTACGTAGCCTAGATGAAGGCCTAAGGGATTAAAATTCTTAAAAATTACTGGACCCAACTGAGCCGGTGCAACTCCGTTGTGGCAAAAATACCTGCAGGAGTGCATAGAGTAACATCCGCTATGCCCGTAAGCCGGACGAAGCACATCACCGCAGGACCCCTATAGCTCTCTCTCTCATCCTGCTGAAACTCCACTGAAGTTCCCCTCTCTTTGTCAGCTATCCGTAGAGTTGAATCAGATGCCCTGGTTATCCCATCTTCCAGCACCTCGACTTTCAGGCCGCTTAGACAAATCCAAACCCATGCTCCGTGTCAACCAACACTTTACTCTGCGCGCGTTGATGCGTCTGCAGACTCTATTTTCTTGAGCATGCCCCGTCTTTTAAAAGATTGTCACCGTTGCACCAAGCTCTTCTTCTCCGGAGCCTCCCAGTCATGGCGGCGGCAGCACCTCCAACGAAGGCTGCTGCTAGCGGACACGAAGAATCGGCACAAACCATGCCAGCGACGTCTCACAATACCACAAATGCCCCGGCAACCTCTTCGGAAAACCAATCCGACCATACGGCCGTGGAAACGCCTCCCGCAGAGGATGCAGAAGCACCCATCCAGCGCTCCCGGCTGAAGATCGCGCTCATCATGCTCGCCCTCTGCTTCGCCGTCTTCCTCCACGCCCTCGACAACACCATCATCACGACGGCCCTGCCGACCATAACGGGAGACTTTCGCTCGGACGCGGCGTACACGTGGATCGGCTCGGCCTATCTCCTGGGCGTTGCCGCTTCCACCATGGTCTGGGCCAAGTTCTCGGACATCTTCGGCCGCAAACCCATCATCCTATCGGCCAACGTTGCCTTCTTCGTCGGCTCGTTGATCGCCGCGCTGTCCGCAAATGTCGGGATGCTGATCACTGCCCGTGGGATACAAGGCGTCGGCGGTGCCGGGCTCAATGTTCTCGCCAACATCTGCATCGGAGACCTCTTCAGCCCGCGCAAGCGTGGCATGTACTATGGCATCGTTGGCGGCGTGTGGGCTGTAGCCTTGTCCCTTGGGCCGGTCATCGGCGGTGCACTTACCCAGAGCCTCTCCTGGCATTGGTGCTTCTACATCAACCTGCCGTTCTGCGGCGTTGCCTTTGCCATCATATTCCTCTTCCTCGATCTCAAGACCCCAAAGACGCCCGTCATTGACGGAATCAAGGCCATTGACTGGGTGGGCGCGGCCCTCAGTATAGGTAGCACCATCATGATCCTCCTTGGGCTCAGCTTTGGCGGCGAGACCTTTCCATGGAACTCGGCCTCTGTCATATGTCTCATCGTCTTTGGTTTCGTCGGTTGGGTCTTGTGCTTCTCCTGGGAAGCTAGGTTCGCCAAGTACCAACTTCTTCCTATGAGCGTTTTCAAGCAGACATCCACCCTGGCCGTTCTTGGCGCTTGCTTCATCCAGAGCTACGCCTTCGTCGCCGCGGCATACTACCTCCCGCTCTACTTCCAGGCCGTCCTCGGTGCGACACCTATCCTCTCAGGCGTATACCTTCTACCCACCGCCATCAGCTTGTCCATCTCCTCTACCAGTACTGGGGTCTACATGAGCAAGACTGGCAAATATCTCATGCCTATATATCTTGGCTTCTTCCTACAGACGCTCGGCTACGGCCTTTTCATCGACCTCGGTCCTACGGCAAATTGGGCCAAGATAATCATCTTCCAGGTAATCGGCGGGCTAGGCGTCGGCCATAACTTCCAAGCCCCCATGGTCGCGCTGCACTCCTTCATTTCGCCACGCGACATGGCCACCGCGACGTCGGCCTTCGCCTTCACACGCAACGTCGCCGGAGCCGTCAGCGTCGTCATTGGCCAAGTCGTCCTCCAGAATGAGATGAACAAGCGTCGGGGCGTCCTCGCCTCCGCACTAGGGCCGCAACTCGCTGACGAGCTCAGCGGTGCTGGCGCCAGCACCAAGACGGATCTCATTCGCCAGCTGCCGCCGGACCAGCGCGATCTGGTGCATGACGTGTTCGTGGACAGCATGAAGTACATGTGGGTGATGTATACGGCCGTCTCAGCTGTCTCGCTGGTTATTTGCCCGTTGCTGGGCAAGAAGACTCTGACCGATGAGCACAAAGAGACCGTCACGGGGCTCGAGGCTGAAAAGGAGGCAAGAGAAGAGCGTTTGCGGGAGCAGAGAGAGACCCGCCGTGCTAGAGCCGAGAAGTCTGATGCCTGAGCTGCTTGATTTGTGTTTCATCACGTGCTTAATACAGACGGACCAACTAGCATCATACCCGCGCATGCAGTGGTGAGTGCACATGAAACAGTTTCAGTAACTTTAACGGGGGCGAGACGAACAGTCCGTAACAGGTCATTCGCAATTTAGTGATCGAATACTGTTTTCGTATCACTTACTGCGGAGACCAACGCAGGACAGAAGACCTTGTTGTGGGCTATCGGGAGCTCACGAAGCAAACCAAAAGGGCCTTCAAGTCCTTACACACAGGTTTCATAGATTTTCCCTTTCGAATAAAGAACCATCTGTAGAATACACGCAGCCGTGGCCATACCTCGTCAGTTTAGACGTGGAGAGTCCTTTACCCTCTTGTCGGGAACCTGTCCTGTAGGACTCCATGAAGACATGATAAGGCGACCGTAACGAGTACATCGATCAGCGATGTTGGCCTGAATTTAGAACAGAATTTAGTGAAGAACTGTTCATGAGGTGCGTTGCGTTGCGTCTCGTACTGTTCGAACATGATGGTCGTATATAGAGATGGCTATTTGGTCAAGTTGGCAAATAAGTCGGCTTCTAAGATGCTTGTTACCGATACTCAAGAAATCATCTTCCTACTTTTCTTGAATACAACCATAGAATAGAAAATGGAGAAGCTTCGAGGTTAAACAACTTTGACTTGAAAAAACTTCGACGAGAATCAACACCTCGAACCTTCATCCTAAGTGCCTCAAGGTCTATCCTCTCATCACACTTCGTATACCTAAGTATCGCCAGCACTATAGATTCGGGGAGCCAACGCCCCCTCTACATCCGGCATATAACCCAAGCTACAGTCTGAGAAGGAGACTCTTTCCTGATACACAAGAAAGAACTGATCGTATGTTGTATCCATAGCGTCGCGCAAGCTGGTCACCTCGCCAGCAGGGAACAGTGCCTCCCACGGTCGCCGACACACGACTCCTTCGCAAGACTTCACGGTGAGAAGAAGCGTGTCGAGGCGGGCGGAGAGTTCCGGGATGCTAAAGTGGGAAGTCGTCGAGTTGCAGCCGTAGAGATTGTTGGTCTGAAATGGGTCGTCCTATTGAACGATCAGCGTTGTGCGTAAGTACACAGATGGACTTGAGCGTTTGACTGACCTTCATGTCATAGAGCTCATGCTCATTGCTGCACCATACGGTGTACATAAAGTCGTAATCTTGCGAGACTACTCGCAGCGTTTTGTACGTATTTGTATCAAGGGCGTTTTCTGCGAGCAAAGATCAGTTTCACGCTTATCAGCATAATGAAACATCATCCTTACCCGAGTTTGCAAACACCGTTCCTTCGACGAGCCCGGCCCCCCAAAACTCAATGTTCACATGCTCGCTTCTGGCCGACTTCTGATGTTGGCGCTTGCTTGTGAGAGGAATGGGTTCACCGTCAAAGTCATCTCGCAACGGTATCCCCGCCAAGTCGAAAATGGTGGGGGCCAAGTCCGTATGTGAAGTCGGGAACCGCTCAACATGGCCTGCCGGGATGCCCGGTCCCCGAACGATGAATGGAATATTCACGTCTTCTTCGATCCCGCACGTCTTTCCGGGCGGCAGGCGATGTTGGCCAATATGGTAGCCGTTGTCGCTGGTGTAGAAGAGATAGGTGTTTGCCAGCACGTCTGGGTATAATTCGAGTTTGGTGATGATGCCTTCGATGAGATCGTCCACAGCTTGAAGAGCTTGGAGACGACGACGATAGAATTCGTCTACGTAGTCGATCTGATCAGGAGTGAGTTTGGGCAGATATCGGAAATAGTTGACGGCTCCAGCCTAAGAAACACGGTCAGATAGTTTCAGTGAGCCTAATCGATGTCGGCCTACCGCAGCAGCATTGAAGCTTGGTGATCTTGGCACCTTGACGCCTGGGAACAAGTCTTTGTGCCTCTCTGCGGGAACCGGCGCGTTAAACGCATCCCCCGAGGTATCAGCATGGGGCGCAATCGGCGTCACACCAAGGAAAAACGGCTCCCCTGCACCGATGGCGTCGCCAAGGAATTCGACTGATCTGTTTGCTACCATGTCGGTGGAGTACCTCCCCGGATAAAAGGCGTATGGCCCGTTGTCCAGCGCCATTGATGCGTTGTTGTAGATGGTTGTTCCAGGATCGAGGAGAACTAGGCCTGGTCAGCTGTGTGAGCGAAGATGTAGTTGGAGAGACCAACAGTCAGATCTTGTCCACCCTGCAGCATACGGCTTATCGTAAGTACTTATGGAGTGCGCGTTCATCAGTTTTCCGGCGTAGTAGGTGTTGTATCCTGCTTGCTGCAGCCAGACGGGGAGGTAGTTTTCATTATACCCTCGCTGGATGAACTTGGGATAACCGCCTAAACAGGGTGAGTAACTATACCTATTTTCATGTGGATTTTGCAATCCTGCACGTACCGTACGGCTAAATCACCTTGTTAGCTCTCATCAAGTGCCATTGATATCGCAGGACTTGCCGGATACACATTGGTGACATTCGTGTTGTGCGCAGCCTGGCCTGTCAGAAGCGACACCCTGGAGGGGCAACAGAGTGACACTGTGCAAAAGTATTTTTGCAACCACGTTCCTTTCTTGAGGAAGTGTTCCTGGACCGCGGGTTGATAGTCCAAGGAGTTGAGATGAAGATCCTGATCATCGGTCATGATCAGGATGAAATTTGGCTTTCTGTGGCCATCACCCTTGAGATCCCCCAGCCTAGAGCCCAAGGCTGGCAGACTGAATAACAGAGTAACAATAACAGCGAACGTGAGAGTCATGGCGGACACTAGCTTTCGAGAAAGCTATGGACTTTGACTGGGCAAGAGTATCTGCATAGACTTGACTACTCTCTCCTTTTAGGTTTCGCTCAATGGCTTGTCCAAGGCTGATCTTGAGGATTGCTGACATCCCGCCGAACCCGCCGAGCCCCGCACCGTCCGAGCACGCGATATCAAATGCCAATGCATCGTTATGCAGAGCCGTGGCACCGTCCGCCACATCCCTGCCTTCCAGCTCCATCTTCTGATTAAGCAAAGCTGCAGGAAGTTGAAGGACACGTAATAGGCGGCAGCTTCCAGCTTTGCTTCTTCTAATAGGAGCCCAATGTTGTTTCGCTACTATAATCACTAGCCACAATTCTAAAATACCCAACAGTAACGAGATATTTTTGCTATCTTACCGCTTACCAGATAAAGCTATATAGGGGGCTGCTCTCTAGAGCTCGAGCCGAAGGCGAGGAGGGCCCCCGGTAGGGCCGCCGGAGGCAAAAGAGACGCTCTAGCTTTACGTTCCCAAAGGACAAGGATCTCAGTCGTTGGCATAGGACCTAGTACTTGATTAAGGTACCTGCATAGACCCGCAGGCTGTTTAGCTCAATCGCGATGGCATCCACTAAAATCCCCCGATGTAGGTTGAGGATCGCGTACGCTCGCAACAGCTCGATGATGCAAGCGAGTCAACATGGCCAGAATAGGCAGGTCTCCGGAAGCTCTGTGCGTCGGCGATCGACGTAAATGATGGGTCGAGCGGCTTACGGCAGATATACCGGCAAAGTAAAAAAATTGATTAACAATTATTACCCAGGTTTGGGATCCTGGCGAGTTCCAGCCCCTGTATCTGTACATCGCCCATTGCAGTTGTGTAGCGCGTTTCAACTCGAGGACTTACGAAGTGGTTTTGGTAAACATCACGGCATGCATTGATGGTGGTATGTAAGAAAATCGACTCTATCAATCTTTTCTCGCTAACGCAAGACTGCGTCTGGTCTGCAGTTATCAAGCTTCATCTTGTTCATTCACCAACATCGGCACTGTGGGAACGACTTGAGGATTAAGATGTATCCGATCTGACTTGATTACGGTCTCTACTTCGGCACCACGACGTCCTTGCTGGTGTCCAACTCTCCGAGCCTTCTCAAGTCCATAGGCCTCTCCAGCAACGGGATGACGTAAGGGTCGAACGTCTTCCAGTACGGGTTTTCGAGGTGGTATTTCTGGCTCTGCAACCTACGTGTCAGATTCAAAAGCAGGAAAAACGAGCTTGGGTGACGGCGGCGGAGCCAAGGGTCCACTAACGTACCGATTCATGTTCGTAGCGTTCGACTATCGTGAAAGCACGCGGATCCTTAAAGTCTTGCATGACGAACCACGAGATGGTCTCCTTGTCCTTGGAGTACACCCGACTGGCCTCGATGAGCTTTGCCGAGAGCTTGGCGATGCACTCCTCATCGTCCTTGGCGTACAGATGAACCACTATCGTGTAGACCATTGTGCAATTGCGGTGCCGAAACTCTGTCGGTTGCAAAAATCGAGATTGTTGAGAAGAGATGCGGAGAGAGGGGATTTTGTGTGATCCGCTTGTCACCACCCCACAATCATGCTGGATCAGTAGTCTATTCGTCGGTCGAGGGTCGGACAATGAGGCTAGTTGTTCTCCACAGATTAGCCTCCCGTCGTAGCGCCGGTGAGACATTCCGGACGGCTTCGTAAAGTCTTGCAAACCTGTGCCGTTAGAGGTAATGAGAATTCGTTGGTAGGTTTCGCCCCTACAAGCAATCCGTAGTTATCCCCCGACTAATCTTCTGGCAACAAGAGCATCGAGACGCTTGCGGCAATGGGCACTGAATTCGTAGATGGCGTTGACGTTAGTACGGAGTTGGGGACTGCCAAATGTGACGACGGATAGTTTGGAGGTGAATTTGCTGTGAATTTATTGACGGCACAAGGAGAATTGCCGGGGTGCATGAGTTCAATCCACCAGGTATTTGAGAGTAGGGGCAATCTTTGAAAATCACAATCTCACTGGACGCGGACGTGAAAGCCCGTGCCATTAGACAGTCGAGTCAGTCGGACAACGCACCTCAGCTCCTTATCCTTGACAATGTGGACGACAAAAACTTGGCACTCGGGGTGCACGGCGGGCGGAAAGGTCTCGTTGAT
The DNA here is from genome assembly GCA_024112705.1 of Microcera coccophila. Classification (NCBI taxonomy): domain Eukaryota; kingdom Fungi; phylum Ascomycota; class Sordariomycetes; order Hypocreales; family Nectriaceae; genus Microcera; species Microcera coccophila. The sequence goes on from JAMYIC010001878.1 coordinate 10,590, forward strand.
TGCCTCCCGCGGGGTGGTTCCGCCATGACCAATATCACTTATCGGAAATGCAAAGTTGCGGTTGGCTGTCAATGCTGCTCACATGGAGATCCGGGAAATGGATATGGTAACGGGCATCAAGTATCTGAACCGATCCCGCGGAGGCGAAAGAGCAAACTAGAGGATACGAAGCTCACCTAAGTCTCTTCACCAACCTGAGATGTCTCCCACTTGGAGTGTCACACACCGTTGCCTATCTCGACGTCAACACCCTATAGCAGCGTCGGAATGGATAGACCTCCGTCAAAGTACCAAGGCAGATAAGCTCCATTTTTGAGCGAGGACTTTCAAGATAGCTCCCGCTATACGGACTCACGAATTCGATCACCAAGCCCTAGATGACCAGTCTCAACCAAATGGCGAAGCCCAACCCCGGGGCGATACTGTATCTCTGCTTTATAGCATGTGTACTGCCCACCACTATTCCTCGTTCAATCCCTCCACACCTTGATCCGAAATGTAGAATGCGGAGCGCGTTCAATACTCCGGTAGACTATTCGTTCCGGACCACTCAGCAAGCCAGAGCTTATGGTCTCTACCGTCCCAAATGGCTTCTCCTCGATATTCAGCGTAACAAAACAGTTTGCCTTTCCATACACTCGATAGAACGAAGCAACACAGCCCACAATTGATATCGCGCTAGCAGCCCTCAAAACATCAGTTCAATACCAGCTAAGGCGCTCCCACTGGGGTCTTTCTACAAGTTTTGATAGAACCAGACCTGAACGCTGCCTTCATCGTTACTTGAGGCAAAGTAATTGCCAGATGGACTCGCGCGCATCCAGTTCATTGATGCTGAGCGTGTCGATAGACTCATCACATGACTTCCAGATTCTGCATCCCAAATCCAGATACCGTAGGCGCCCGAGGCAGTGATAATCCACCGGCCATCAGAAGTAATATCAACGGCTGTGACACCATGCTAGGCTCTGATTAACGACCATCCGTCTAAGAATGAGTTGCCAATCTCACCTTGTGCTGGAATCCTCTCATACGGTTCGCTTGGGCATCTTGTCCCCATACACGCGCAGTCTTATCCAAACTGGCACTCAAGAGAGTGTTATCCTGAGAAAAGACGATGGAAATGATGGGTTCCCTATGTCCAAGAAACCTGCTACCCGGCTCCTGTCCCGAATACGCACCTTCCAGCGTCCAAAAGTTAAGACTACCGTCAAGACTGGCGGCAGCAATATATTTGGTGTCTGGGGTGATGGCAACACTGGACACGCAGTCCGGCAACGTGAAGGTGAGGAAGTTGGACCCGGTCTCAACATCCCATAAGCGGACGGTACGATCGAGGCTGCCGGTGATGATGGTGCGGTTGTCTCTGGAGAAGTCGACCGAGTGGATTTCGTTCTTGTGACCGCGCAGAATGGCCTTGATCGCTCCGGTTTCGAGGTCCCAGACCTAACGATGACAAGTCAGAACTCGGTTCAGCCGTGGATTGCCAAAGCCACCGCGACATAATGCCCTTACTTTCAGTAAAGAGTCTTCTCCGCCTGTAGCAAGATACTTGCCATCAGGACTAAAGCAGACACTCCTAATCAGCAATGGGTTGTCGGGGTCCACATTCCTCCCGGCGTCGTCCACGAGCGTCAGCATCCTATCGCCAGTCTCGACCTCGTAGACGTAAGCAGTGCGGTTGACGCCTACAGCGAGATACTTGCCGTCAAAACTAAACCTTATAGAGGCAAGCATGGCTTGGGGGCCGAGCTCGATGCTCCATCGCAGGTCCACCTTCAACGGGCACTTCTCCGGGTCGAAGTAGGATCGCCATTTTTCTTTTTCATGAGGCGGCACTTGAAAATTGTCCCTTTTATCAGACGACTTAGCCTCGGATGCGGGGCAAACACCGGGCTCTTTATCCGACAGAGTGTTGACCAAGTTGGGTGTCACGTCGCTCTTCCGCGAGACGCGACTCATGTCAGCCGGCCCGACATGGAGGTTATCACGGTAGTCCGGGCGATGTAAGGCGGCTGTTTGATCGACGAACCCCACAAAATAAAGGAGAAATACTAAGAAATGGCAAGGCCCCAGGTTAGCAGCGAGGCGCAGCAGTGATGCCATGGTCGGGGAGAAATGGGTCCCCGGCGACGTGGTATTGAAGCACGGCTCGTTGGCCATGATGAATTTTCTTCTCGCGCGGGAGAGCTTGATTACTCTTCGGGGCATCTTTTACCCGTTGAACGCAGGCACCGACGTCGAATTTAACCCAGCACCAAGTCCGTAGTCTATCCAGACGGCGCGAGCTTTCTACGCTAAGTCAATGCCTTTGCAAAAGTCCTTACCCGAACGGCCTCTCCCTTGTCCCCAAGCTCCACTTCAATATCCATCAGACGGCTTGTATTTGAATACTCCTTCATCACATGCTAGAAGACCTGGGTTTTTGATGCCCCTTGCCTCAGCCCATCGCCGTCACTGGCTCGCACCGGGACACACGTCAAGCTTAAGCCCATGCATCAACAATGACATGCATTCGTATCCTTACCTAAATGAATTGTTTTAATGCCATTATTCGTACGCTCGCTTAGTCCACTTAAGTAAATGAAGTTATTAGATAACTGGTTCACCGGAGCTGAAGTAAATTAACTGGGGTTTTTGATATATCGTATCCAGCATTGTTTACGGATAAGGTTCACCCTCGGGAGAACTTCTCATATGCGCAATGATTCCGAATACGTCTCTTGGCCGGGAATGTTTCGATAACTGAATACGATATACGAGCCAGGGATGAGCTCGTCCCCAATGTATGAGCGAGCTTCTTCGCACAATATATAAAGAGCACTCGTGCCTCGTCTTTGGGGTCGGGCTTCACAACCACAACTCAACCCATACGACTCCTCCAAGATGCATCTTGCGCCACTTTTCGCCCTCACAGCTCCGGCTTTGGCCGCGGTGATGAAGCCGGAGGCGTCGCCTTCGGTCCAAATGTTCGAACCGCGAGACGCCCAGGTTGCTGATCAGAGCTATATCGTCAAGATGAAGGAAGGCGTTGACGCGGGTGGAGTTGATGTCATGGTGTCCTACGTCAACGCCGTGCCCAGCTATAAGTTTACCGACTCGTTTATGGGATTTTCTGCGACCCTAACAGAAGAACAAGTCAAGAAGCTCCACCAACATCCCGACGTAAGCTTCATCTACAGCACTGATAGAGGCCGCGTTGACACCATTGCAGGTGGAATTAGTCGAGAAGGACGCCGAAGTCTCTGTTCCATCTGTCCAGAGCCAGGGCATCGACGACGAACCTGTAAACATTACTTCGGAGGACGACGACCAGGGCTGTGACCCCGAGGTACCCGGTGGCCAAGGAATGATAGGAGTAGTAGCCCGCGATGAAACGACTCGGTCATTCGCCTCTTGGAAGGTTCCCGGTCTGAAGAAGAAGGCTCCCGCTCCTGGGAAAAAGGCCACACAGAAAGGTGCCCCTTGGGGTCTCGCCCGCATTTCCAGCGCCAAGCCCAAGGGGAGTGTTTACACCTACGATCAGAGTGGCGGCGCCGGTACCTGTGTGTATGTTATTGACTCGGGCATTGATATTGCCCACAAAGTACGTTTACAACGTTTCGAAGGAGGCATGCTTTCAGAACGACCCCTGCTAATAATACGTACGTATAGGCTTTCGAAAAACGAGCTCAGCTTTTGGCCAACTTTGCCGGCGGCGACCACAAGGACGGGCGGGGCCACGGCACTCACGTTGCTGGTATCATAGGGTCTTCCAAATATGGTGTTGCCAAGAACACCTCCCTCTTTTCTGTGAGGATCATGGACAACGAGGGTAAAGGCAACAAGTAAGTTCTACCACACTTGAACATCTATGGCTTGCAGTCCATTGATACTGGATTTCAGGACTACCATCCTTGCTGGCATGGAGTTTGTGATGAAGGATTACACCTCTCGCAAATGCCCCAAGGGCATCATTGTCAACATGTCCATCGGTTGGCCAGATTCAACAGCCATCATCCTGGCCGCCAACAAGATGGTGGACAAGGGCATCTTCCTCGCCGTTGCCGCCGGTAACGAAGCCCGCGACGCCATGACCAGCGCGCCAGGTTCTGCGCAAAAGGCCTGCACCGTAGGAGCCACCGACAAAGACGACAAATTCGCCTCCTATTCCAACTACGGCATCTTCGTCGACGTCCTGGCCCCCGGCAGCGACGTCGCCAGTGCCGCGCCCGGCAACGGCGTCGCCACCAAGTCGGGCACTTCCATGGCTAGTGCCCACGTTGCCGGCTTGGGTGCCTATCTGCTGGGCATGGGCAAACCCGCCAAGGACCTCTGCGACTACATTCACGACACCTCGCTGGACAACGTCGTCGACTTGAAGCAGGATCCGAGCCACGAAACCCCTAACCGGCTAGTCAACAATGGCTTCAAATAGACCTTCGAGAGAAGAAGCTCTCCGAGATTTGCAAGAAGCTGCGTGGTTGAATAGGGGGGCCTGGAGCACACCCTTTGAACATTACTGCACACCGATCAGATGATTTTATTTACTTCCTAGATATATTTTGCTTGAAAAGGACGTGGTTAAAATAGACATTAGACATGATACACTTAACTAGAGCTTTCTTTCAATTGTGCCCGAGCCGCACATTCAGTCGATCCGTCTTTGCGTGATATTCAGTGGAAGAGATGTGGCTGTATGCTCTAATATTCTCTCTAGGGGCTCTAGTTGGCCGATCGAATTGTCTGCTCAGGGTCACATCAAACTACCAGCTGTCCAGCAATTTTGCAAGCGAGCTGTGTAGCATCTCAGCCATCTCTCTCTGGGCCGCTTGCTCACTTGATGAGATTTAAACATCCCGGTCGCACGTAGCCTTTCTTACGCTAATGCGGCAGCTAGGATTCTCTCCCAACACCCCATCCACTATTTTTATATCTATTAATTTCCGCAAAGCCTTTACTCGCAGCAATTAGAAAGGCATCATAGGGAGGCTAGCCCCGGGAGACACTGCTTCTACCATGGCGCTTCGTATAAGCCAGGTGCTTAGGCTTCTCCAAGTACAGCTAACCTACATTCCAATTCGCGTTTAGTCTTATAGACATTATAGATGTGGATGATTTCAGACGTCTTGTACTCGAGAATGAACTGCATCAAGTAAGTGCATAGCTCCAAGCCACAGCTCGGGCGATGCTCCCACCGCGTTGCGTGCCCGACTGAGCGACAGCAAATTCAACATTAACGAAACACGCTACGTAAACGCAGTAACCACGTATGCTTTACAGATCACCGCAGGGAGATGTCGGCCTTAAAAGATGCTTCTTGGTGTGTAGTAACTGCAGGCCCTCGAGCGGAAAAGGTAGAGGTCACTTGGTATGTCTACGCTATCCCCAGTATGAGTCGCAGGTCAAGTATCGGTCACATATTTAGGCTCAGCTGTACCAAAGAAACATCCTCAGTTTCATACTAAGAAACTTGGTCATTCCACCCACGGGTTTGATGAAAACATAAAATACATTAAATGAACCCCAAACCTTCACTCCACGCGCAATACTATCCCCGACTCTCAAGGCCCCAAAGTAATCTCAGTCAGGAAGCGCGCTATCCGAACCCTAGAGGAATCAGTCGTCGCTCGATCATGGGGAAGAGTCGCCCTGAGAAGAATGGAGCCGAACTCGCGCTCGATACCCGCCAGCCGCTCCTTGGAAATGGAAACGCCCTGGAGCCTCTGTTCGGCACATGGCCGTCTTCTCCAATTAAAGCGCCGGTCTATCTCAGGCCAGCTCATGACCTTTGCCTCGCCAAGCTTCTCGGAGACCAGAGGAGACCGTATCCTCTCACTGTCCCAGAAAACATATCCCAGCTCACGTAGCGGCGAGGTTCGGGAGCCGCAGTACAAAATGTCCAAGTACTCCGTTTCGTCTGCGGCATACGAATACTTGCGGTAGCCGAGGTTACTGTGTGAAGGGTCGTCGTCGTCGTCGTCGTCGTCGTCTACCACGTTTTCAGTCATTGTGCAATGATAATTCCGCCCTCCCCTTAATGCCTGGAGCAGAGATTTTCGTTCCCATGGGTAATTCAATTGAATCAGGCGCATCCTTCCGCGCTTTTCGGCTTTAGTCATGTCGCAGATGAAGTCAAGACCCAGTGAGGCCATGTAATTAATATGAACCGGGATTGAATCTCTGCCCGCCTGAGAGAACAGGCGCAGGGCGGTGGAATTTGAATTCTTGATAGGGTAAAGCATTCTATGCAGAAACATTTCTGCAAGGTACGAATTTCCCGGTGCTGATTCAATCTGCTTTCGCACCGATGGCAAAAGCACATCTGGCCCACTAGTCACGCTGTGGATGAACACGTTTTCAAATTCCTCAACGAAGCCTTCGATGAGGCAGGAGAAATACTGGTGTATGCAGCACATCTCCTCTACTTCCCAAGGCATCAGCTTGGCCAAGAAGGTACTAAATTGTTTTTCGGCAGAGTAGAGAGGTGGAATAAGACTATAGCTTCTGTAAGGCACCGGTTCATGGTCTGGGAAGACACGGCCGTAGAGTTCGAATCGTAGAAATGCCCTCTGAAGTCGAGTGCGCTCCGAAACAGAGAGCAGAAGAGTATATTCCACCGGCGCCAGTTCACACTGCGGTTTTTCGTCCTGCGTCTCTCTGCGCTGCATCACTTCCTCTAGCGTCGCTCCGTGCCGCATCGCATGAAGTGCTTCAGACACATCGATAGGTGACGCTGGGGGCAGATGTGGGGTTGTATCACAAAGTCTCTCCGTGACGTATTGGACGTATCCATCCATAATGCGAGACAGGCGGGTGTATAGACGACACAGCTTCAATATGTCTGCCTTGTCTGTTGGAAAGTCGAAAGAATAATCACAATCAAGATATTTGTCTAGAAAAGGGGAATCTTCGTTATCAGCAGACGGAGCTTGGAGAACGGCAAGAGCGTGTCGAAGATTGCCGCCAGGGAAAGAATTTCGGATCACATATGATAGAACGTGTTGTGATCTCGGTGAGAAGGTTCGCAAGCAGGATGGTGATGCAGATATGAGGGCGTGTAGATTGGAAGTTGAATCAACTTTCGTCATGACGAGGAACAGCAGTTCCGGAGCCAGCCGCTCCAGATCCATCGTGATGGATGCTTGTCGATGGCGAAGGGAGAGTGTGAAGGAAGGGGAGAATGCTTGAAGTGACGACGAGCTGCAGGGAGAAGAAGTCTCTCAAAAGCGGGGGCTTACTAAGTGCGCGGATGAAGCTATTGCCGTGATGAAACGTAGACCAATGAGAGTTTTTTCCAGCCGTCTCAATGTGTATCTACACTTCAGCATATCTCTTTGCATTGTGCTCATTGTACAATGCAGCCACGGCAGCCACAGACAGGGATTAAAGCCAATGAAAACACACATCACAAGGCCTCTTACTTGCATGATTCTACTGTAATGGAGGCTTCATGAATAATCTTTGCCCTATCAACAATATTTATTTCTAGTATTATGTGATTCTTGCACTCAACTCTCTGTACTTGCTGGTAAATCTTGCGGGCTAGTAGGGCTGTGATCTCGTTGTCGATATGACACTAGGTCCGATGCCAACGACTGAGATCCTTGTCCTTTGGGAACGCAGAGCTAGAGCGTCTCTTTTGCCTCCGGCGGCCCTGCCGGGCGCCCTCCTCGCCTTCGGCTCGAGCTTTGCAGTAGCCCCCTAAGCCTATAGTAGTTTTATCTAGTAAGTAGTAAGATAGCAAAAATATCTAATTGCCATCAGGTATTTCAGAATCGTAGCTAGTGATTGTGGTGGTGAAGCAACATTGGGCTCCCATTAGAAGAAGCAAAGCTGGAAGCTGCTGCCCACTTCGCGACCTTCATCTTCTACGCAGCTTTGCTTAACAATCCAAAAAATAACCCAGAGAGTCACTGGGCCCAGTTACCTTTTTGAGCAAGCTTGGCAGATGAAGAGCATCTGATATGCTCTATCAGTCCGTGGCAGTTGTCGGCTGCTCTATTGACCAGGTTGGGAAAGTGTGGGACCCAGCCCCAGAGGAGTTTACTTGGCTGTTTTGCATTATGTCTCTTGTAACACTGACAAAGAAACTAGATTACTTACCACTCATTCGGTTGGCCTTCAACCAGGCGTGCTGCAAATTCACGGCTACGGTCGAGGGTGGATAGACCGTGACAGCTCCACGGTAACATGGCACCGCTTTTTAATTCGCGACGAATTTTGAAACGAAACCTCTTTAATAGTGATGGTAATGATAGACGTTGATTTCACACTCAGTGGTGTCTCATGCTGTTCCAAGGCCGACATTGCAAAAGACTGTCCCCCGCCACCCGCTAATATTCTACTCTTGTCCTGCTTCGAACCTTCTTTGCAAGGATTTCTGTTGCCAGCTTGAGTCAGTAGTCACAAAAGCTCCAACCGTATCATAAAGTGACATAATATGCGTGGCCAATACAGACGACGTCAGAAATAATCAAAACCGCCACTTTCAGCTCTCCTCGATCCCAATGTTCTTGTCCGGTCGTTACCGATGACTGACACCCCGCAGATACAAGACAAGGTAATATGGAACCTCGGAGCCCTGACAGCTTCAAAGAAATTGAAGATGGTAGCATACCGTACCGGACTCCACGGCGAAGATGAGTAAGACCTAAGCTATCGGAACGAGGTCCTGCCAAAAAGAGCGATTCATATCCTGCCATCCAACGCACCGCCGCTGCTTTCCGACAATTTGGAATTGCTAGACAGGTTAGAGTAAAATCCTGCATACCATCTTCGTGACCCATTAGAAGTGAAAGACGCGTTGCCTGTGGTGTCCAACGGCAGATGGAACAAGCATCAATCAGTGGTAGGGCAAGATGATATGAGGATAAGAAATGTTTAAAGCTATTTTTGCTGATGTGTATTCGCCAGCACACAAAGGAAAAGATCAAGAAACCGAGTTGTGCCGGCATTTCTGTAGCTTACGTGCCGAGGACCGTTAATCACTTGACTTGAAGAATTTTGGATATACTAGGATGTGAATTGGCATCTTCCCCTTAAGGCGAAAGCGCCCTGCCTCGGTTCAACTATCACACTACGCTACCGTTTGGATGTGGCAACGTGTGACTTGTTTTGCCATGCCTTCAATGTGCTCATCCAGCATTACATCCATGTTGTACCGATTGATCCCCCTCTACTGAGTCCCGAATGCCGCGCAAGTACTCTTTACTACGATTGCACCTATTCCGTTCAGCCGCTTTTGACGGTAGTCGGTCTGGTGTTTACTGGCCACGGCCCGTATTAAACTGTGCAGATTGTAGGGGGTCATATCCCTGCAAGTAACACAGGGGGCCCAGCCCCCTGTCGAACCGGTGAGCGCTAAGACATGGGCTATATCGCGGCAATAAATTCCATAAATCAGGACGAGGTGGAGTGTTCAGAATCTTGGAACCGCTCTGTCCGCGTTGAACAAAAAAATCCCACTGTCTCAATCGAGCCATAAACGGGCCAAGTTCCTCTTTAGCTTCTCTACCCCAGCAAATCAAGGACCAGTCAAGGACCAGTCGAGGACCAGTCACAGGGGGGATCGGCGTGGCCTTGTGATTTCTTCTAGAAATAGCGTTGGGTGTGACACCAAAACATATCGGCCCCCAAAAGTTCCTCCCGGGGGGATGGAGAGATTATGCAGCCACCATCGGACGCTCAGGACAAACAGCGGCCTCGCGCTTCTCCAACTTTCTCCGCATCCATTTAAGCCTTTCTTTATGGATTACTTTAATGTTGTTTAACCTCGTTTTTAAGTTTAGTGCTAATGCGCTAGGCGAGATCCTTCATGAGACTACGAACGACACCGCCTGAGTCCGGGGGGGGGG
>JAMYIC010001879.1:0-13444 GCA_024112705.1 Microcera coccophila
AATAATAATAATAATATTTACTGGTAGATTTTGCCCGTAGAAGTCACACAGTCATTAACTGCTAACCTCAAGAGGCCAGCACATCAATATATAAAGATGTCGCCTCGTACAGCTTGACAGTTCCATCGAACGGGCAGGTTTAACTTGGGCCCAAATCTTCTCGCGGCTTATCGATAGAACTAGCAATCCGAAGATACCGTTTAGGTAGTTCCGCAGAAAACGCCTTAGTCATCAGCTGCATCAAGTCACTCATGTACCTCGCCCAATTTGCCACCCAGGATTATCGTAGGAGCAAAAAATGTAAAAGCTCAATTAATTTTACCCCGATGACATCTCGCAAGGTACTTGATGGATGGATAAACCTCAAGTGGCCTGGTACTTTTGAAAGTCCCTCGGTTTACCAATAAGCCGCGGGAAGATCTGCGCCCCAGTCCCTGATCTTCGCCCCTAAATTAACCTCAATCAGAATCGATACTAAGCAGGCGCCCGAAGAAAAAAAAAACCTGAGACACTCATTTTACCGAGGAACTCCACCAAAGATCAACCCATGTGTCGTGTAAATCTTCCAACCGCCTGCTAAGGAATCTCTGGACACTCTATTCTCGTCCTACAGGAGACCTTCGATAGATGCATAATATCGATTCCGTTGATTCCTCGATTTCTGCGGGGTAATTCAGTACTCTAAGAGGAATAGCAGCAGCAGCCTCCTTGGTCGGTCTCAGGCGGCCACGCATATGCTCCATGCATATGCTCCTCGTATATGCTACGGGCGCCTACATGCGGCGTTGGATCAGTGTCGCGTCATAGATTCGTTGATGCGTCATAGATATATGCTGTTTGGCTTCGGCCCCCTGAACTAGAAGAGGGGGAAAGACTACGCAGACTGAGACAAGATGTTGTGTTATTGCGCAAGCCAAGACCCCAATCATCAAGGTGACGTTCAGTGTGACTTGACACTCGGGGTTGGACATAGACTCGGTGATTTTGAGCGCTTGTCAACTCAGGATGTTGATGTGAGTTGGATTGCATTCTGATTCTGCGTATGTTTGTGTGGCTGACCCGTCCCAGATGCACCTGGTAGCTGAGAGATCCCGAATCTCCAGCCAAGAGAAGGTGCTACAAGACCAAGTCCAGACGGCCATTGGCTGTTTCCATTGAGAGATTTTACCAACGCGTTTCCCCGGCCGATCACTGCTGCATTTGTAAACGCTGGACAAGTCGGCGTGCATATTCAAGAGAGAAACAATAACATTGTAACTGCGACATGCATATGTGCACAAAGCGCCAAGGCCTCTTCCGATGCTCCGAGTTTCGGATCTCGATGATCAATTGCCTACGGAGTTGACCGAGGGTCCGCTTTCTGGCCTTGAATCGAAGCCAAGACAAGGACATTATCGTCTCGCGTTGGACCTATGCGCTGGCTCGTTATGCATGTCTCTCGAGAATGAGGGGAAGGAGGCGTAACGTATTGCGTCGACCGTGTTTCTCGGTCCCGTCGATTGTCGAGCACGTTCTCGTTCTCTGAGAAATGAATGGACAGTTCCATCGTCTCCGGGCAAGCTGGTTTAGTCATGTCTCTTGATCTGCGTGAGTTGTCGGACGGTCAGAAAAAGTATATAAGACCTCGGCCATGCCCTCCCTCCTCGACAGAATCTCTCATCATCACTCACCATTCTACCATTCTTCATCTGACAAAGACTTTCAAAAACATCTTCGAAAAGCACCGCACCTTTGCAAAATGAAGTTCACCACCGCCGCCATCGTCCTTCTCGCCGCCGGCGCTTCTGCCATGCCCTGGTCCCCGGCTCCCTCCAAGCATCGTGTCTCCAACAAGGTCTCTCCGAATGGAGACATCACGTACGCAAAACCATCCCTCCCCTCCTTCGAGTTCCATACTCTCTCCCTTTCCCTTTCACGCCTGGACTTGATCACGATATCAAGCGGGTAATTACTTAAGTTGAGACTGACACCTGGGCTAGTTTCGAAATCAAAATCTCTCAAGGATCGGCCCACCAATCCGATGATAATGAAATATGCTGGGCACTCTGCGCAAGCGAAGGTATCACGTGCCCCGAGGGTTGGGTAAGATTATCAACTCCTATCTCTCATTGATCAATAACTAACGAGCCTCAAGCACAGCAAAAACTTTGTATGATACGCCCTGCGATATCTTCGAAATTAACCTCAGTTGTCTAATTCTGTTAATAGGGCGACTGCTACACTTGCTGCAAGACTTTCGGCGACGACGACCTCTAGGTTAGAGCCAAGGCCACATACAGTTCTGATCATGACACACAGCAGCACTTGGCATAAGGGAGTTGCTGTGCTTTAAGATGCCCCTTGGGTTCTACTCTTGTAGGACATGAGATGGTATTCCGTCCGTTCACTCTTTGTTACTGGGCATCTTTGAATAGTTTCTTCAATTGACAATTGTCGTTGAGGTTGATTTTCCTTCCTGTGAATGACGGCTGTTCCACGTACAACTCAACTCAAATTAGAGATTACTCTCACAGTCCCCCCCACGTCTCTACTCACTTTGAGGATTATATAGACTTATGCGAAGTTATTCCATCGTTTTATGAATCTGTCTACGAACTGGTGATCCGTATCGGCTTATGACTCGAACGATAAATGAATCCCTAGATGCCAGCGAGCAGGATACCGTCCACGCCGTCGATAGGGCTACCAAAGTCCCTAGTTCGGCTAAGCCCCACGGATGTTCGTAGCAATAACTGAGAAGAACACGGCGATGCATTGGCTTCCCTTGCTCAGCTAGAGTCTGGCAAAAAGTATGGCCCCTCAAGAGAAGAGAGGGATTACACTGTGTCTAAGCTGCGCATCCGTCCTCAAGCTAGTAGTGCCTTGTATCTCCCGTTTTTACTACTAGACGGAAAGGAAAACTATCCGTATCGTCCCCAACCTTCATCGTTCTAGAGTGATCTAGGAATATCTGTGGATATATTGCACCCTTTGCCCATTCTCGCCTTTGTCTTTGGGCTTGATTTTCTCGCTAGACGCGGGAGAAAGACGAGAAACAACAATTTTCTTCGAGCGATCAGACACCGTACGCCTGGAGGTTCTTGTGGTCTGGCGTCATATGAGCCACACAATGCAGCTTGAGGCTTTGAGCTTGTCATCCTCTGTCAAAGCCGCCCGTCCGGAACGTTTGATGGCCGAGGCTCCAAAATGTGGTTTGAAAGTATCAAGAGGCCACAACAAGCTCTTCGAAGGGGATGTCTGGTGAGACGCCTCGTTCCAATACTTTGTTCCCTTGACGCCACATACTTGCTTTCTCAGCCTCACGCTCAACCCCTTCCCACGTCCGCCCCTGGAGATGTCTCAAGCACAGTTGTTTGCCTTCCTCCGGGTAGTATAACCACGTCGCCCATTTCGACCACTATCTCATCAATTAGCCATCGCGCCTGGATTCAAGACGGCCTCTAGAGGCGTCAAAGCCGGAACAGCGGTGCGGTCCAGGTAGGGATTCAGCGAGACACTAAAATCAAAAAACGCGAGGGGCTAGTATTTGAAGACCTGAAGGGCAAGGATTACTCACGTGTCCATCTTTCATCTGCGCCCTCGCACGCTGCCCAATCTTATCCTCGATGAAGTCACCCCGAAGCAGCGCCAGCCGCGTGGGAAAGACGTTCTCGAGGTAGTGCCTCGCAGACGCGACGTGAGGTTTATCGTGCCAAAAAAAGAGCGGCGTCAAGGGGATTTTGATGTCCGGTCGCGCTGCCGGACTAAAGTCTCGCTTCAGCGAGGCGGTCAATTCCTTCAACTTTGGGTATTCGAAGACGCAGGCAGAACTGGCGTATGAAAGCATGCGTACGGCGGGGAGGCACACGTACTTGATCGGAACTTGGGGGTTGAGCTCCGAAGCCTTCATGATTTGCAGGAGAGGATCGATGGGAAAATCGGAAACCAAAGTCCAGTCGTGCTGTTGTATCCAAACGTACGGCGTCTGGGTTATCCTCAATGCCGAACGGACAGCCAGACCAAACCCGAGACGTTTCGACGGTTCTATGAATGCCAGCCGTCGATCAAGCGTCTGGGATGTTGTGTATTTCACCGAATTCGCCGTATCGTGGGGGCTACCAAACTCCGCCTCCGCCTCCTCCACTTGGAACGCGATACTCCCTCCGCCCTGACCATAGCTCTCAAGAAACAGTTCTTTAGACTTTATCTTGTATAGGTTATAGTCCTCCGCTTGCTTCAAAGTCACACATCCCTTTTTGAGACGCGCTTTAGGGGTGATTTGATCATAGCCGTCGAAAACAACAATCGCCCTACACTCCGCCAAGCTCGGGCAATGGCGCCGAAAGGACTCCAGGACCGAGGAGAGCAGTTCCGTTGAAGGCGCCGATGGTGTCACAGATGTGGTTATGATTGCCGTGAGAAGGCTGCTCGTCATCTCGTTGAGCGCGACGCGCAGGGTTGTTTGTGCCAGATGGAAAAATCTGCATGTGGGCGGGGCGGCTTGAATCGTGGACCAAGGGCGAGAGTTAGCACGACTTGAAGGTTTTCGGATCCAAGCAACGTTTATTATTGATGAGATTTTGAGGGAGATGATTTGGATCATGTCAATTTCATTACTTTATTTGTTTCGCTTTTGTCAAGCAGAGTGCCCAGTCCTCCTAAAATTACATCCGTCCTCCAAATTACATCCGTCCTCCAAATTACATCCGTCCTCCAAATTAAATCCGTCCTCCAAAATTACATCCGTCCTCTAGAATTTCATCTGTCCATCTGATAGAAACCAACAATCATACTCAGCACGACCTTGGTAAAATCGTTGGCACCCTCCAGCTCCATCCCCGTCAAAAGATTGCTAAGCTGCGCGGTCTGCATAAACCCCACGTTCGTCTCGGAGCAGATCTTCTCCCACGCGGCCGCAGACTCGGCCTCCCACACCCCCTCCCGCGTGGTGAACATCATCCCGCCTTGACACGTCACATCTCTGCCCCGCTGCATCAAGAGGAAGATGCCTTGGGTCCCGGAGGCGACGACCCAGGTGCGCCTGATGCTTTCTGCGAGGACCCACGTGTACCAGAGCACAGTCTGGGGGTCCGTCACGTTCAGTCTGGCGGCGTCTTGGGTCGAGACTATGAAATTACCTAGGCATGACGCTTGGCTTGCGGCTTCGACCATTTCGTTCATCCATCGATTCAAGAAGGGCATGTGGCTCTCCGACAGATAACGTAAGCGAATGTCCCCATCAAAGAAGCCTATTGTTTGGTAGACGTATAAGGCTTGCACCCTCGCCAACTTCTCGAGAGGGTCCAAGTCGGCCTCGCCCAGAGATGGATCCGAGGCCAGTAACTCCTTGGCCTTTTCCTCGACTATGTGAAGTATTATGCCCCTGTTGGCTGGGGTTCTGTGTAGATAGCAAGATAACGTCGTATATGCGTCCTGAAGACACCTTGGAAACCGGTTGCGGTACAGTTGCGGGTGTATAAAAGAATTACTGCCTTTCTCGACCCACTCCGCCAACCATCGCTGAACTGCCGAAATGTGTTGATTAAAGTACCTCATGCGAGTAGGACTGGCTTCAGGTTGCAGAGGCAGCTCCCTCTTCCAGGTATCGAATGACACGAACCAGCTAGAGGCCAGCTGACAGCCAAGAAAATCACTGGCAGCCTCCAACAACTGCAAACTTGGAGTCGTGCCCAGGTCGTTGTTTTTGCCAATGGAAGTGATCGAATTATCCGAGGAACGCCATGGGGCGCTATCGGAAGAGCTATCCTGGTTGACAGAGGAGTCGTCGTCTCCGTCGAGAAGGACATAAGGGCACGGCTCGGTCGGAGGATATTCGCAACGGAAGCCTCGTTGTCGACATCTGAGACAGCTCGGCGTCTGCTTTCCGCACCTTCGTTTCGCCTTTGCGCAAGCGTTGCACGCTTTGATGCGTGCGGCCATGGTCCTTGACTTGTTGGTTGTATGGTTGATCTGTGGGCACAGGGTCGCACTGGAGCTACAGCGAGAAGCCGATCAGGACGAATGTGTGCATGGCGGTAATAACGGATGCAATCGCCTTGTCCCGCGGCGCATTTCCCCAACATCTATTGGGATTCTCGGTGTGTAGTCCAAGAAGTCCGAGAGGCATGAAATCCACGATACAGCTTAGCCCCACAACCAACGTTGATGAATTACTAATGCTGCGGAAAACGTCAGCAAGGCGTGCGGAAGCTATCCTCATCGGGATAGCTTCCGCCGTCAGTCTCATGCTCGAGCTCTCATTGCTTGCGGATGTTTGAAGGTGAATGCTTATATCTTCAAAATCTATGGCGGAGGAAACGGCCAACATGCGCAGTCGCTCAGCGGAGGCTATCTCTTTATAGCAATCGCCCAGCGGGTTGCTTCGAAATACACCACCAGATTGTCGAGAGGTAGAGAACTCCGCCTCAATGCAGTTTCGTCTTGTCAACATGCCGCTCTCCGTCCGCCGCTCACTCAAGACGATGTCTTCCGTAGGCTATAAATGTAGTGACTCTGTCACCAACATCCGCTGCTTGCTTCCTCTCAACTCGCTCACCATCGTCTGTCCAACAACTGCAACATCCTCCAACATCTGCAACATCCTCCAACATCTGCAACATCCTCCAACATCTGCAACATCCTCCAACATCTGCAACATCCTCCAACATCCTAACATCTTCATATCACTTCCAACATGTCAGCCTTGGCCGAACAATTCCAGCAGCTCTTGCACACCGATGTCACCAAGAAGACCCACCATGAGTTGTATCCGACCATCTCTCCCTCGCGATCCAAGCTGAACCAAGCCGGAAAAATCATCTTGATCCCCGGAGGGGGCACGGGTGTAGGTTACGGCATCGCAAAGTCCTTTGTGAAAGCCAAGGCGGACGCAGTCATCATCATCGGGCGTCGTGTTCCTGTTCTTGAGGAGGCTTCATACAAGCTGGAGCAGGAGGCAAAAGACTGCGGAAGCCATACCAAGATCCTTACTCGAGCTTGCGATGTCACCGACCCTGCAAACGTCGAGGCCTTCTGGAAGTCCCTCGCCGAACAGAGCATCCATGTGGATGTTCTTGTTGCCAACGCCGCCAAGTTTACCGATCCCAAGTCGTTGCTGGAGCTTGGCGCAGACGAAGTTTGGTCGCAGATTGAGGTCAACTTCAAGGCTCCGCTGTACTTTACGGAAAAGTTTGGCTCTCAGTCGGGCAACAAGAAAAAGGTTAGTGCCATAATTGCCTCGTCCCCTCATCTCCTTCATTCCGTTACTCTCGAGTTAACCGCGCTACGCAACAGTTTCTCATCAACGTGTCAACTCAGGCAGTCCATATGACTGCCCATCAGGGTGTAGCTGATCGGCCTGCTTATACCTTGTCCAAGATGGCCGGGACACTTTTGTTCCAGCTCATGGCGCAAGACACGCCGGCCACCAAGATGCAGGTTATCAACTTTCATCCAGGAGTCATCTTCAACGATGTATGGAAGGAGTTGGGCATGGATCGGGCCAACTTCGACAGTGGTGAGTTGACAGCGCCCTCGAGACTTTTTTTGATTTTGTACTGACTGTACTCCGCAGATGAACTTTGCGGTGGATTCGCTGTTTGGGCTGCTACCGATGAGGCGCAGTTTCTCCACGGACGATTTGTGTGGGCGTCTTGGGATGTTGATGAGCTGGCGACCGGCGAGATCAGGAAGCGTCTTGACGAGGATCCTTACTTTCTCAGGTGCTCTATCGTTGGCTTGAAAGGCAGTCTTCGTGGCTGGTGAGTGTAAGGCCTGGGATTCATCTCTCAACCGTAGTGCTAGTATACAAGTTCGGCTTGCTCATAGTAAATATCATGGATTTCCCATAATATCGGGGCTGGTTTCCGTATATCTATACGAGATCATGCCCAAATAGGCCCATGTCAATTAGGCTGCACCCTCTCAAACCAAATCAGCTCACGCAATGATGGCTCCAGTTTCAAACCCAGTCTAGTAGCCCTTCCGTCTTGAAACACAAACTCGGCATCGATAGCATCGTCACCACCTTCCAGGAAGTCACTCAGATGAGCAATGTAGAGCCTTTGATGACTGGTATGTTCAAAAACCAAGGAAAACCCAAACGAGCGATCAGTCGCATCGACGAAGAGCCGATCGTTTTGAATCTCCACGTTGAGGGAGTGATATCCGGCGTTTTGATACTTTCCCACATAGGCGTCAAGAGGTGTCTGCTGAGGTTGACCACTCTTGATGCTGGGGCTTTTGTCAGGCTGTCTTTCTACCTCAGGCTGCTTTTTCGGTAGAGGTTTGGAATCAGAAGCCGGACGCGCCTTTGGCGCACGATGGGCTTTCTTGCCCGGCTTTCGGTCTACTCGTTCTGCGCTTGGGACCTGAAGCACTTCGTCCATCAGCTCTCGGCTCAGAACCCCAGCAACGGACAAGGTCCCTTCCGAATTTCCAAGGATGGCACAGCCGAATTTGGAATCGGGTAGGAAGAAGAAGCGGCTTGCAAATCCAGACACGCTTCCATCGTGCCCAACAACCATGTGGCCCCGATAATAATACACGTCTAGACCAGCAGCGTATGCAGCAGGGGATGTGTATTTCTTCAACCGCCTGGCATCCGGGTTCTTGAAAGATCGCGTTTTCACAAGTCCTCGGTATACCGCCTCGGTAATTGGAGATTCGCGATTCACTAGAGCCTTGACCCATTTGATGAAATCATTCGCACTTGTGATGATCGATCCGGCACCTTGACCCTCTGGACAGTCAGGACTTTGGAGGCTGTGATACGTTTTGGAAGACTCCCGATCCCACAAATACCCAGTGGCAATCTGGTCTCCAATGCCTCGAGAACGAGCGGCTTTAGGCTGGAGATTTGTGGATTGCATGTCAAGAGGGTGAAAAAAGCGTTGTTCGAGAAAGTCAGGGAAGCTTTGCTGGGTCTTGACTTCGATGAGGTGCGTCGCCACGGTGTACATCATGTTGCAATACAAGTATTTCGTACGGACTGGAGCAGCCATAGCCAAGTTTCGCAGATTCCGGGTGATGGACCTTGCGTCATCTGGCTGCAACGCTCTAGGACCGAGGTAAGAATTATCATGGCTTTCACGCAGTTAGCGAAGTTGACGAACCAGAGCAGCGGTGCTTACGGGGCAATGCCAGTCCTATGGCTCAGAATGTCTTCCACCGTGACAAGTCGTGTAGCCAGGCTGTCGGACAGGACGAAATCGTCGGGCAGTAGACTTGACATGATGGCATCATACTGCACCTCGGGGTAGTTTTCGTCATCTTCAACCAACAGTCCCACCGCTGCAGCGGTCAAAGACTTGGAGGATGACCCAATGTCGAATAAGGTGTCTGCTGTGCATGGAGCTGGCGGATCGAGACATGCTGACCCATACCCCGCGGAAGCGATCTCATTGTTGTGTACTATAGCAATGGCAATTGCCGGGACGTGGTGTTGCTCTCTCAGCCTTTCTACAAGGGAAGCAAACTCTTCGGAGCGGAAATAGTTCATCTTGGAAGTGCGGATGTCTCTCGAAACCTTGAGTTGAAGCTGCGAAAAGCTACATTTGCTAGGTCCTAGATTGGTCACGGGATGTCAGACGCTACCTTGCTTTCCATTGGTTAGAATTGGGTTTCATACGCCCTGCTTTTTGGCTTGAGGGAGTGTATCTTTCCTGGGACCGTATCCCATAATTCAGTACTCATAGAGAGCCACAGACTAGTCATATGGCTACAGCATATCGAAGCCTAGGAGGCAATCGAAACAGTAGACACGCAATAAGCAAGTTCATATCGGAGGGAAAAGGCGAAATAGTTCCCGCGGTTGGGTCGACGGCCGCAGCATGTTGGTGATTCGTGTGCCGGAATTAATACTTGGCCTGTGGCGGGATATTTCCTGCTCAGAGGATGCCGATTAGCGAACTGCAAAGTACGAAAGGAGAGAGATGTAGTTGATCCAAAGGTTCATGCCTCAAACAAGGGGATTACTCAAACATGCATACTGCCACCTCAAAGATCTGTCTTATCATATATTTCATTTCTCATGTTGTAAGCCGAAGAAACTACTAGTTTCGACTATTGACGGCCTATGAGGGGGATAATCTTGGGAATAGCTAGGTTTGGAAGGCATTTACCCTGAACCCTTCAATTTGATTGCAGCCACATTATGATTCCCTAAAAATTACTATCCGGGTAATTTCGCGAGGAAGCTGTATTCTCTAACTTGTACGATGCGATGATACCTGCAACTACTTGGATAACCGTGGTAATTCTAGAGTAGACACATGCTAAAAATCCCGACTTCGGAAGGGATAGCACCATGAGTTACCTGGAGAAACCGGCGCGTACATTTCACGAAGCCTGTAAATCACCATCCACTATGCATGCTCTTGGTATCATGTCATACCTGGTTTTTTGAAAGACTAAATTCAGTCAGGTATGAAAGAGTAGTCTTGTTCAATTGCCCTCGTCATTCGCGCCCTGCGTTACGGATTTTGGATTTCTAATCATTGATTGCTCAGCTGCGTCGTAGTGTGTAGGTGGAGTGCGGGTGGAATGGAGATAAATACCCTCATGTAGGAACTTCAATATCTGACTCTGTTCCTTGACAAATCTCAAAGTCATCCACACTACTACAAGTCGACGATCAAGCAGCCAATCTCAACTCGAACAACTTTATCCGCTTCACAATGGAAGCAAAGACGGCCATTTCATCCCTTCCGCCTTACGTTTCGAGTCGTATTCCTCAGAACGACATCTGCTCGTCAGCGCTTTTGCTCGCTCGCCAAGCACTTCCAGAGCCCATATTCAATCACAGCCTGCGGGTGTTCCTGATTGCCCGGTGGCTCGCCGAGAAAGAAGGCAACGACGAGATCAAGGATGATACGCTGTTGCAACTGTTCGTGTCGGCTATTTGCCACGACCTAGGCGCCGGCGACCTGTACAACGGCAGCCAACGATTCGAGGTCGAAGGGGCCGACGTTGCCAAGGCGCACTTGCAGTCTCACGGCGCCACGGCCGAGGAGAGCCACCGAGTCTGGGTTGCCATCGCGTTGCACACCAGCCCGGGCATCGCCGAACGAATTGACCCGCTGGCGAGGCTCTTGCGACTGGCCGTCAAGACTGACTTTTCGAGGGCGTTTGCCGCGGAGCAGGGTGCGACGGCTTGCTGTGCGGAAATCGAACGACATCTGCCCCGGCTTGACATCGAGCGGTGTTTGGGCGATGCGGTAGTTGGGCAGGCTCGCGATGTTTCTCGACAAGCGGACAGCCTGACTTGGCCGGACTCGCAGAAGCATCCGAGCGCGAGTTGGCCTGGGATACTTTTGAGGGCTCATCTCGAAAACCCAGGTTACGAAGGCGTTAATCCGGCCTTTTAGTGGCCGTCATATCGAGGCGAAGCAGTGGAATAGGAGTATGAAGGGGACAAGCCGGCTCTATTAGGTGATTCGGGTAAGTATATTGACGCTTTTTACTTGACGACGACCTTTTTTCAATAGGCCATACTAAGAACACCTGTCTCTATCTGGTTTAACAATTTGAATCATGCACTGGTCTTCCAACTCCGTAAGAACCAAAATCCTTTAGTAACAGTGCTAATCATAACAAGTATCATACATAAACAACTAGGGTATCTATAATTCACTGCACAGACCCAAATCCCCAAGTAGGTCGCCTGCGAGCACATCAATGCCCGCGGCCTTTTCATCCTCGATCCCAAAGGCGACGAAGAGCTCATCGTCCAAGTACCCATGGTAGTTCTGCTCGTGAGACTTCCAGCTCATCGAGGTGACGTAAAACATGTCGGACGTGTCTCGATCCGGATGCTTCTGGCGGCCGTGGATCCAGATGGGCCGCTTCGACATGGCGTGGATCTCAAAGGGCGCACGCTGTTGGAACATCATGACGTACGGCTCGTAGACGCTGTGGTAGCTGTAGTAGGTCTTGTGTTGATAAACGGTGAAGATGAAGGTGTTGCTCTCGTCGGCCTTGCACGACTTGTCGGACCGCTTGCAGAGCGTGACCTTGAGCGAGTTTGTGGCCTGGTGAATGGATTCCAGCTCGGGCGCCAACTTGGGCATGTACT
The DNA here is from genome assembly GCA_024112705.1 of Microcera coccophila. Lineage (NCBI taxonomy): Eukaryota > Fungi > Ascomycota > Sordariomycetes > Hypocreales > Nectriaceae > Microcera > Microcera coccophila. The sequence goes on from JAMYIC010001879.1 coordinate 12,053, forward strand.
TTGCTATGCAGTGCTCATCCGACTTGGCGAGCGGCGCCATGTCGTCCCCAACCGAGAGATCCGATTTGATTTCCGCGTAGACGCGTTTTGGGGCAATGTCATAATGAACAAACATCTGGCCCTTGGCGTCCCAGAACGGGAACCAATTCTTTTCGATCTTGTTCCACGGGGCCGGACGCCGCAGTTCGGTGCCCATGCGGAAATCCGAGGGACCCGTCATGTTGAAATCGTCCACGAGCAGGCGGAAGTCCTGCATCCATTGGCCGAAGCAGACGACGGCAGAATTGGATCCGTACACAATGTACGGACTCTCGGGCCCGTACATGACGCGCGCGTCGTGTGGGCCGACGTTGAAGTTGAAGTAGGACAAGTCGCCGTCGCATTTGCCGCCGGCCGTGGCGGCAATGGGCAACACGTTTGGGGGATGCGTGCACTGGAGGGTGCCGTCCTTGAAGACGGCATTGCAGACGAGCTCGGCGAACCGGAAGGTCGATCCCTCTATCCTCCGCTGCGCGACGACGATCCAGGTGTCCTTCAAGGTCGGGTGCGGGATGATGTTGGGGTTCATGGCTTGGGCGTCGCCAAAGTCAATCAGGAAGAACTTCTTGTCCCACGTGGAGGAGGAGAAGACCTCGTGATGGAACATGTCCCCGTCGCCGCCGGGGTCGAGGACGCTGCTGGGCGGCTTATCCGCAGCGCCATCGGCGGGCGACGACGACGCATCCGTCTCCGAGGCGGGCGGCGGCGGCTGCTGCTGTGAGGCATCCGGCGATGGTGATGATGGGTCGGCGTCGGGGGACTTGGGGGCATCATCACCCCAAAAGCCTCCGATGGAACCATCAGCCGAAGGCTTTAGCGCATCGTTGAGGGATTCATCTTGATCGAAAGAAAAGGACGAACCGGGGCTGGCCAATGGAGCCTGTTCGTCAGACAAATCATACCCCCCGGCGAGACCCGACTTCGCGCCGCCGGCGGTGTCGATCCAGTCGTCCACCAGCGACGAGAAGGCAGCGGGCTGGCCGTAGACCCGGAATCCGATGTAGAAGAAGACGACGATGGGGCCGACGACGAACGCCAGGCGCCGAATGTCCCTCACGAGCATGGCGGCGAGAGAGAGTCAAGTGGCCCTGCGGCGAAAAGATTGTTAGGGCGGCGGTTGGGAAGGATGATTAAGCACAGGCGAGCCAGGAGCGTCAACGTTGGGAGACGTCGTCAACGCGTACAATAGTAATGGGTTGAGTCTCCGGAAAGGGTCCTCACAGGATATCGGCCCTTCAACCACGGGCGCTCCAGTTCAGAACTGGATCTGACAAAGAGACTGACTGACTGACTGACTGACTGACTGACTGGAGAGGTGAATGAGTAAAAGTGCCATTGGACCAGGGGGGGGGG
>JAMYIC010000189.1:0-22282 GCA_024112705.1 Microcera coccophila
TTAGAGGTACTCGCAATTCTTCTCGGGCTTTTCCGCGTGAAGCTCTCCATGCCCCTCTACAGCAGTCTTGCTACGAATCCCGAAATAGATGCACTTGTTGTGTCGTTTGTCTTAACACAAGACGCCTTGTCCTATGCCTGTCTTTTTTATTTAGTAACCAGCCGTTGCTTAACCAGGCCGCTGGGGGCGCGAATATCGCGCTATTTGGGTTAGGTTCCTTGCAAAGATAACCTACCAAGCGTGTGGGCTTTCCGCGACAGCATGCTGCGCAATGCTGCAGTGTAAACTAGGAATCTTTTTTCTAACCTTCCGTTTAAGAAGGAGAAAACACCACACCCAAGAAAACAGCAAGAAAGAGGGAACAAAGAAAGAAAAAGGAGGACATCCTATCGGAAAAGAGAAAGAGGAAACAGAGCTGGAATATTGAGATATTAAAAGTAAATAGAAGAAGTTATATTCAAATAGCATTTTCAGTACGAAGAAGACCAGAGCAAAAGTGAGGGTGCGGAATTAGGTGGTAGATGACGATCCTATACTTATGAGAAAGAGATCACAATCTTATATCCTGTGCCACGTGCCATTGCACGTAGTCCCAACCCAGTATGCCATCCGCCTCGCGTCACACCGCGATCTGTCTAAGCAGACAAATCTACCGGTATATCGCGTTTAAAGTCCCTACGCGGCGGCAGCTATCGGCAGCAAGGGGTGTTATGGTACGCGGGATTACAACGCAAAACCGGTCTAGACGCTAGACGTTAGATATTTTAGGCTAATCTTAGTTATTGCGAGAAATACAGGAAATTCATTAGCTGGTCACTCTCTGGTGCGGAATATTAAAAATTGGGACATCATTTTTAATGCTCTAGCCCCAAAAACGTTCTTACGGTTTTATACGCATTTTCCCTTTCCGGTCCGCAATGGCCAAGCTGTAACACTACTCAAGCAGCCTTTACCTGTGGTAGACTGGAATAAAACGCGTGGATGACACTATCCGTATCGCAGATAGTCAGTGGACGAACCAGATGTAATTAGTTTATGAACATTTAAATAAATAAAAAACAGAAAGCTTATTATCGGCCATCTGCTTGATCTTAGCAGTCCTATCTCCAAAAACATTAGCGCAAGTTCCCACCTTGATCCGCTCCCATATCCTAGTGAGATAGAAACATACATTTCACCGCTTTGATCACCTGTCATTGAGGAGTATCCTAATTGCATGACTCGAGCTTTCACAGCATTCCATCCTGTAATTCTAGAGTTGATCGAGATGTATCGAGTTGCTGTTATCGTCAGTTGCTGTAGACCAGAAGAGTTCATGCAGAACATCGCTGTCCTGAACGGGGCATTCGCCCGCTCCTGCGTCCAATTACCGCCGCAGCCGGCACCCCAATCCCTCAGCCTTCTCGACACATCATTGAAAACGACCTCCCTCAACCCGGCGTTCCGATGCCAAGATGACGATGGGTTTGTTGCAGGCGCTCGAATGCTATTATGGGGCGGCCGACGCTCACTGAAGGCCGTTTCTTCGTGCACGCATGACCGTTGCATGCTGCTTGCAGCATCGGAGGGTTTATGAGAGTGTTTGCGATATCCTCAACGGCCATGGCTATCTTTTGATTCCCACAACCACGAGGTTTCGGGGGCTCAGCTTGTAGTCGAACACCGTCTCGACCCACGCATGCTTTACCACCTCACCCTGTTCCTTCAAAAACATCCACCGATCTGCAACAATCAGACTTTCCACGGCCATCGCACTGAATGCCATCAAGCTCCAAATCGCGCACACCTCGCCTTTCCGCGGTAGGTACGTCATTTCGTACCGCTCGATCTCCTCATCGGTGACGTCTGCCATCTTCTCTCGCATGACGTCTGCGTACTGTTTATAGTCATTATTCGTTGTGAGTTTCTCCACAGCGCCTCGAACGTATGCTTTGAGAGAGCCGTAGCAACTTTTGCGAAGTGAGCCGATAATTACCGGGTTGGTGCTGATATCGAAGGGGCTTTCAGTATCAGAGACGACCACGCTGGTTTTATCAGGATCGTCGCCATGCCGCACTTTAGCAACGACACCCCGATCGAGGAACATCTTCTGTAAGACAGCGCGGAAGAAATGTCTCGAGAAGAAGCCGTCGCTCTCCTTTTCGGACCAGTTTTGCGGCGCTTGACAGGCCATCATTCGGGCCGTGATATTCAGCCGTACGCCATCTTCTCTATAAGTCGAAAACTTCTGGCTCATTGGGAAACCTTGCGGGTCACCCTTATCCGACTCGCCGTTGAGCCGGCCGTTGACAGCTTGTAGAGTTGGACGCAGATAGGGATGCTTGTAAGTCGGCGGGCCCAGTTTCTCGGTCAGTAAGTTGTAGCAGCATCCCACGATGGCGACCGCTTTGAAATTGGGGTTAAGAACCAGTGACCGAATGCCGAAGTGTGACAGGTTACCACAGGAGTGAATCGACACGGCCATGAGTTTCAGGTCTCTCTTCTCCTCTTCCGATGCGTCTCTGCTATCAATCTGAGCGATCACGTCGGCCAGGTCGCCGCTGTCCAGTCTTCCTGAGATGTACTGCACGTATCCCTTGCCCTCCTCGGCGATGTACTCTGCCTCGAGCTCCCTAACTGGTCTGAACTCGAAGGCATCATCGCCTGCAACGTCTCGAATAGCCTTCGCCGTAGCTTCTGGGTCTCCTTGTCCTTCTGTGCCCCGTGCCTCGAGGATCTTGTTCCATAATTTCTTATTTCTCATGACTTTCGGCTTGATGGCCAACCCAGACGATATGTCGAGACCTCTCGCAGCGGCGACGTTATTTTCTCGTCCTTCCACGGCGACCACATGCCGATTGTAAGGCTCACTTGCGAGTGCGCGACCGAGATAATTTTGCCCACTCCCAAAATCCACAAAGTGAGAAACCTCCACGCCGTCTTCGCTCTCGATGTCGGTGGATAATTGATCTACGAAGTCGGCGAAGTTGGTGACCTCGTGTATCTTCTTGGGATTCATTCCCACGGCCACGGGACGAGGCAGAACAGGAAGCTTCTGTACTCGGGGTGTAAATGACCTCCCGAGTGAGAGATTTCGTACTGTCCGGACGTATTCGATGAAACTCTCCGGTGGCTTCTCGTCATTGTCGACTTTGAGACTATCCAGGTCGTCTCTCATGAGAAGATCAAGTAGCTGCATGAGTTCTAGTGATAAAATGAAAGGTTGCCATTCTTTGGGGATAGCGTAGTGGTAGAGCCCTGGCTCGATGGTGAAGAAATCCAGGATGTGCACGCCCCCGCACAGAATTTGGAATGTGTCTGAGGTTCCCACGAATTCGAGAAGTTTCTCAATGTATTCTTCTGGCGAAGCATAATCACCGTTGTACGGTAAGGGCTTTTCGGGTATCATAGTTGACAAACGATGGCTTTAAGCTACCCTGAAGTTTGGGTCAGAGAGAATCATAAGAGACAAACTTCCCGGTGGTATTGTTTGCACAGTAAGTTCCCTACAGTGTTTAGGAACTTACGTGGTGGTGATTTTGTCAGAAGGCTCTTACACGATATGTCGGTGACAAAGCTCACCCACGGAAAATATGCCCGCCCAATACTGTGAGTAAGGGGAATGCAAGTGTGTTTTCAGTGGCGTCCTCAACAACTGTGACTGTAGGGAAGGTGAAGCGACAACAGTTCCTGAAAATAGTAGCCAAGTCAATGCTGAGCTGTCCTCATCATAGTTAGAAGTGAGTGATTCTCCGGCCTTCGGTATATGCTGGATTCTTTATTTAGTGGGTGTGTGCGGATGTGGAATTTGTAGGTCAGCTCGGTGAGTCTCGGTGTGGACTAATCTCCCGGTGACTACCCCCGAGTTTCGGCAAGGGTCAGGGTCCACGTAACGTCATTTGCACCACTGTAACTTTAGTCGCAACCTAGCTTCTTCAATCCATCCCACTGTCGCATCCTCTATACCGACATCGAGGCTCATGCGCCTGTACGCCTTGCTCCCGACAGGATGATGTCCTCAAATAATGAGGAGGACCCGTTCCTCCAGGTCCAGGAGTAAGCGTTCTTCCTCACCAGACTGCTTTGAGGCCCCGAAGCTTACCATACCAAAGCGATGTCCTTACACAGCTCTCTCATGCCCGACCTCTCTTCGCATCTTATTTGCGCATCCGCTCTTTATCCACCACAGCCGCATCTCCGGAACTTGACTCCGCCCGCAGTGATCTCGAAGCCTCGTTGTCCTCCCTAGCTGACGACCTCGCCGACCTCGTTGACTCGGTCCAAGCCATCGAAGCCAACCCCTCAGCATTTGGCATCACCGCCCATGAAGCCACAAGGCGAAAGCGCCTTGTCCAAGAAGTTGGCGGGGAGATCGAGGACATGCGCGAGGAGCTGAATCGGAAAATCGATGCCAGCTCTGGAAGTAGGGACTTGCCCGATCCAAACGCCTTCGCCATCCCGGATGGCGACGGCGAAGACGATGCTTACGCCGAGTTTGAGCAGCAGCAGCAAGTGGAAATGATGAGAGAGCAGGACCAGCAGTTGGACGGTGTCTTCCAGACGGTCGGGAATTTGAGGAGGCAGGCGGATGACATGGGACGGGAGTTGGAGGAGCAGAGGGAGATGTTGGAGGTGGTGGATGAAACTGCTGATCGGTTGGGTGGGAGGTTGCAGAATGGCATGCAGAAGCTGCAGCATGTCATGCGTCAGAACGAGGATCGTTATAGCAGTTGTTGTATTGCTGTGCTCATCTTTGTGTTAATACTGCTGTTAGTTCTCCTATTGATCCTCTAGGATCAACCGGCAGCCACCAAGGTTCATACGGCACGGTTTACTGGGATTGGAGTTCGACGGGCGTTTAATCTTAGCACCCAAGTTGGGATATTTCTTGATCGTTGTATACTAGAGGGATAGATGGAGCGTCGAACAAACAAAGTCGTTATATACCTCAACGGTACTTCTCATAATCCAACAAGTCCGTCAGCACTTTGCGTGTGGCCATATTGACGCACGCATGGGGTGCCCATAAACGCCTGTACGCTCTCAATAAACCTTTGCTTTTCGCCCTTTCTCTCTCATGTCGCAAACAGATACATGTCTAAACAAGGACCAGACCAACCTCGCTGCGCAGCACATCTGCCAATGCTCGTAAAGACCCAGCTGCCGTAGCGGTTTCAGGTGCCCTCTTTGGGAACTCAACGAGGGCCAGACGCAAAGCCGCTAAGGCAGCGTTACCGTAAAAGTTGAGAAATCTCTGCTCGTGTCCTTGAATCATGGACCTCAGGACTATGAATTGCGTGTTTGATATTTCGTTGGTCGGCGAGTTGACGATACTGGCGAGGGCTTTCCAATAGTTCGTGGGCGGGTAGGGGTTTGTCTTGGAGGTCTTGCTAAAGTCTCTAAGGGAGAGCGACGCATAGCCTGCACCGAGACCAGTCATTCTGTCGTTGTGACTTTGTTCCGTGACCCAAGAAGGTCCGTCTTTCTTCCAGCCGACGGCCATTCTACCTCGTTCGGTCCTGTCGTTGCCTCGAAACCCGAAAAGAACCGGGCATACAATGCGAAACTTGGCCATAAGGATATCAATCAAGGACTGCCCCCGCCATTGGAAATCCTTCTGGGAGAAAATGTGGGCAGTAAAGACGCCGATGGGGTCGGCGGCCTTGGGGTTAGCGCCGCATTCGTTGATGAACTGGTTAATGATGGCCTTGGCACAAATATTCATTAGGTATATGAAGAGAGATGGTAGCGTAGCGCCATTATTAGTGGCGCCCTCAACTGGTGCTTTCGTGTTCAACACAAACAAGCTGACATCAACTGGAGGGCTCGGCACCTTGCCCTCTAGAGCTTCTCGTAGGGTTGCAGTGATTTTGCTGATCTATTGGCTTATTAGAGTAAGCCATAAGCAAGTAACATAGTAAGGACTTACAGGCTGCGCGTTAGCTCCTTTCCCACCAGTAAGTTGCCCGATGGAGACTCGTATCTCTCTTCGAAATGTACCCATCTTTCCCTTTAGTGGCGAACCGGCAATTTTGGCCTGGGCTTGAAGCTCCTTCCGTAAAGTCTTCAGCTCTCGGTGAATCTGGCTGTAACGATCTGCTGGCGGTGATGGAGCCGCCGGCGCTGGGGTTTGGACCGGCTTAGCGGAAGTAGAAGAAGCAGCAGCAGCAGTAGTGGTAGGTTGAGAAGCCGCCGTGCCATTCGTTTGTACGAAAGGGCTGTTCGAGGTAGCGGGTTGAGCCTGCGTAACAGCAGCGAACGGGTTGGCCAGCGCTGGTTTGTTCTGGGCTGTGTTTGCAAACGGGATTTGCTGAGTAGTCTTGTCCTGGGTTGGGGGAATGCCATTGGGCTGGGGTATCGATTTCTTGGTCTCGGAAGCCGGAGTCGTAGATGGTTCGGAGGCTTTTATTTCTTGTTTCGGTGTTGAGCCGTGGGCATTCGATGGAGGTTCGGTCTTTGCTGGTGGAGCTTGCTTTGGCAGTTCTGGTTCGGGGTCGGGAGGTGGCCTAGGAATGGTTTTTGCCTTGAGCTCGCGAAGCCTCTGTTCCTCCGCCACAATCAGTGCCTCTGCCTTTAGCCTCTCTTCTTCCCTCCGTTCTTGCTCAATAATGCGGCGATGTTCTTGTTGAAGTTCATGGAGCTCGTAGACCCGGATTGCCGCCTCGCGAACTCGCTCATGCTCGAGCTGGGCTGCGATCAAGGCATCTCTGTGACTGAGCTCGTTGTTCCGATTCTCATCAAGGAAGCTTGAAAGGAACCTCCGCTGCTCGGGACTTGAAAGCAACTGGCTCCGCCGCGTGGGCGAGGAGCGCGTCATGTTCGCTGCTAGGTCGCTATCGGAGTTGCATTTGTGGCTCGGTGATGAAGAGATATGAAACCCCAAATTTAGGTACCCAAAAAGCGTGTGGAGATCGTTCGAAGAGGCAGTGCTAAGCCTTTTTTGAAAAGATTTTGAAAGTTTAGGAAGGGAGTACTTGGGTCGTGACAATACAGTACAATGATCTTCAACGGTACGTACTGGCTGTGGTTCCAACAAGCTCAAAAGAAGCTTGGTCCGCTAAAATAGAAGCCCCGGCCTCCGTGCAACGACTGCATGTGGCTCAACGTTGTTGAGCCACGGTTGAGCCATGATTGAGCCACACCTTAACTGCTCGGTGGCTGCGGCAAGGTCTCAGATGCGACAAGTCGTGTCATTTTGGAGCTTAACGAATTTGTCCATCGCCAAACCTGCACTGCACTGCTGAACTAGCCTGGTACTTACTAATGACCAGTATCTAGCCTTTGGTTAGGTCACCTGTCACCGGAACACTGAAGCTGAAACGGGGTACTTTGACTCGTAACGGGACATTTGGTTCCATCGTGCGCACGGGTAAGGGCAGTCGCTGATCACGCAGGACACGACGATATCAATGCTTTCAAGTACGTCAGCCAAGAGAAACGCGGGGCTTTTGCTTAAAGATAGACACGTTGAGTGCGCTGGGCATGGCCAAGGACAACTTGATCATTAATAAGATCAGGGATAGAATATTGGTAGGGTGTTCTCTTGGGAGCAACTTCTGTGTGATATCCTCCCCCGGTATGGACAGATTGAAGTAGCTATCTCTATCTGGAGCTCCGCCGACCTGACCAGAGGCGGGTCCTGGTCGTATTTGAGCTGGGGGGCCTGGATAGATGCTGGGATTAAGCTCTATCAATGATGCAGGTAGTCGGCGTTGGGGCCTCATGAGGTCAGGATCGTCTCATGGAGCAACTGGGATAGCAACCAAGTCAATTGAAGCCTCGACGCAAGACGTTTATCCTGCCATACCTTTCTATTGTGGCAATGATGCCACCCTTTACAGAAGTAAGCCATCGCTGGCATTACAAGGAGGGTATTGATCCACTCCACTGCCTAGAGAGAGAGAGCTTGGCAATTTGGGCGATACGGAAACGTCGTCCCGAATTGTGCCGTGTCATAAACACACCGCGCAGCCTTACATCGGTTTCGGTCGAGACATAGAAAGCCGAGGGAGTACCTGGGAGACGGGTGACGAGAAAGCGACCTGGATGCGGAAGTACGGGTTGTGAAGAGTGCTAAATTTTGTTGGTGATTTGAGCACTTACGTAGCTCATACGGATATTTCGAAAGTGGGGTCTGTCCCAATTCAGATGACTTTCTTCGACCGAAAAACCATTACGTCCCTCCATGACGTTGATGAGTCCTTGCTTCTCTCCAAGTGCCCAGCACTGTTGCCCTCGAGCCGCAGGGTGCCCGACTCAGAAGTTGGTCAGGCAATCCGTCGCAAGGAGCTGACACGGCGATCGGCCAGGGGAGGGCAGTCAAGGAGCTGCAGCTTAGCGGTTGCGCGGCGGTTCTTAGTGGGACTAGTACCGACTTAGGCCCAGGGTTTGCCACTAAAAATGGTCTATGGTATCACTGTGGCTTCAACTGGCCCGCCGCCATCGCCCCTCTCGGAATGGGGCCAATGTTTCGCCGTGCGGTCGAGGCCGTGCGGCTTCAGTGCGACTAGCGTCAGGAGCTACCTCAGAGCCAAGGGGTCGGCTTCAGCGGACAGCGGGGCAGGATTGCAGGCATTGCAGCTCGCCAAAAAAAAAACACATTGTGCACTGTAGCGATCCCCTAACCTTGCGGGTCATCCATGCCCAAGCCAACCCCAACTTTGCCCCAGAGGGAGGTGGGCGGCTCCTAAGCAACCGCCGCCTTATTAACTTGGCTGCTGAGCGCCGCATCCAACCCCATCCCCATCCACACACTCTCTCAATCCGTCCACTATCACCTCGCTCTCTGTCCTCTCAACTCCCCGCCGGAGCTGGGCTTTCATCCATCTTCACTCTCCATCTTCCCATCTCTGCCTTCTCTTCTCGTCGTCCCTCATCTGCTTCTTCCATCGCCGCCTTTCCTTACACGTTCCTTGACTCAGCTCAAGCTCGTTCCGTCATAGCATTCCACCCTCCTTTTGGCAAACTCTGTCCCGCGTCGCCTCGCCTTGTCTCGAACTTGATCCTCGACTCTGCTCGTCCGCGTCGTCACGGTTTCGCCGAACCAGTCTGCCATCCGGCTTGATATTCATCGCTCCGAAATAAAAGCTAGCCACCCCAAGCTCCAGTTCCAACTTATATCGCACTCTACGTGTTTGTCCCACCTGATTCTGCCTGCCCGCCATGGAGCAGCAACAGCAGCAACCCCCGCAGCAGCACCTTCAACCACCGCAACAGCCTCAGGCTGGCGGCGTTGCTGGACCTACTGGGCGAAGACTGCATATTGCGCATCGTCGCAGCCCTTCTGAGCTGACGCCGTTGATGAGCATGTTTGCCAACCCTGGAAGTAAGTCTTGATTTCGGTTTTGTCACTGTGTCGACATCGCTATGGCGTCATAAGGTCGACCTCTTATCGTCGCATGGCTTCGTACCTCGAAGAACATTGCGTATCCCCAATGGCCTGATATGAGTTTGATGCTGACTACTATCTGCTCATAGTGGAGCAGCTGGCCATCCAGCAACAGATTGAGCTGTTGCAGCAGCAGCAACAGCAGATCCAGGCTACGACTCAGCAATATGTCAATATGGGGATGATGCCCCCCGGCCAATCCGTCGGTCCTGGTGGTGCATTCAATCCTTTGCAGCCTATGGCCAACCTGCCTCAAAACGCCTTCCAATTCCCCAACCAGATGCCACAACAGAACATGGCACCCCCTACTCAGCCACTGTCACATCGCCGTAATCAGTCGGCACTCCCTAACATGGGCATGGGGCCACCTCCAGCGCCCTCTTCTGGTGCTTCCGGCTCAACCTTTGGTAACTTCGAAGCTTCTCAAGGTCAGGGCCGAGAGAATGCCAGTGGCCGAGGTGGCCGCGGAGGAGGAGGAGGAGGTCACCAACGGCGACACTCCTTGGCTTTGGCCGATGCCAAGAAGGCTGCCGAGATCGCACAACAAAAGCGAACTACATCTGGGTTTTCATTCCCTGCCTCTCCTGCCGATAACGTGGATGGGGACAACAAAGCCGCCTTCCCGGCAAACCTCGATAACGCTGCCACCCAGGGCTCTACACGTGGCGGACGTGGCGGACACGGCCGTAGCCAAAGCATGGCGGTCAATGGTCGTGGAGGAGCTCGCGGAGGCTCCTTCAATGCCGATAACAATGATTTCCAACGCCGCGGAAGCGGCCATACTCGTACTGGCTCCCGGAACTTCGAGGGCAATTGGCGCAGCCAGAACCAAGATCAGACCGGCAACGCAGCCGGTCAGACCCAGGGGTTTCAGCCTGGTCATAGGTCTCGCGGCTCTATGAACCAGTCCGTCTCCAACATCGGGGCCTTCCAGTACAATCCCAATCAACCTCAGGTCATGCAGTTGTCCAATCAGATGATGGTGCCCCAGATGTATGGGCAGCAACTCAACCCCATGCAGTTGGGTCAGCTTCAAGCTTTGCAAGCTGCCCAGATGGGTGGACAGCAATTCATGGGCCTTCAGAGCTCCCAGCACGCTGGCCAGATTGGCGGCCAGAATCAGCAACAGCAGCGCAAGACCCTTTTCACTCCTTATCTTCCCCAGGCATCTCTGCCCGCTTTGATCGGCGACGGCCAGCTCGTCTCTGGTATTCTTCGGGTCAACAAGAAAAACCGAAGCGATGCTTACGTCACTACTCCTGATGGCCTTCTCGATGCCGACATTTTCATTTGCGGCAGCAAGGACCGCAACCGAGCTCTGGAAGGAGACCTCGTTGCTATTGAGCTCCTCGACGTGGACGAAGTTTGGGGCCAGAAACGTGAGAAGGAGGAGAAGAAGAAGCGCAAGGACATCACGGATACCCGGTCGGGGTCCACTAATCAGGGCAACCAGAACTCCAACAACAATGACGACTCTAATCCTCCAGAGGGTGGCATTCGTCGTCGTGGTAGTCTCCGACAGCGCCCCACTCAGAAGAAGAATGATGATGTTGAGGTGGAAGGTCAGAGCCTGCTTCTTGTTGAGGAGGAAGAGATCAACGACGAGCAAAAGCCTCTTTACGCTGGTCATGTCGTGGCAGTCATTGAGCGCGTCGCTGGCCAAATGTTTTCCGGAACCCTTGGCCTGCTTCGGCCCAGCAGTCAGGCAACCAAAGAGAAGCAGGAAGCTGAGCGAGCTGCTCGGGATGGCGGTAACAGTCGTCCAGACAATCGCCAACAAGAAAAGCCTAAGATTGTCTGGTTCAAGCCTACCGACAAGCGTGTGCCCCTAATTGCCATCCCCACCGAACAAGCGCCGCGGGATTTTGTCGAGAAGCACCAGGACTATGCGGACCGGATCTTTGTTGCCTGCATCAAGCGTTGGCCCATCACCTCTCTTCATCCTTTCGGAACACTTGTGGAACAGCTAGGCAAGATGGGTGATCTTAAGGTGGAGACCGATGCTCTGCTACGCGACAACAATTTCTCGTCCGATGAGTTCTCCGATGCCGTGCTTCGTAGCGTTGGGCTTCAAGATTGGTCATTAGACAAAGAGGAAAAGGCTTCTGTCTCCGCCCGCCGGGACTATCGCGACGAGAAGTCTTTCACCATCGACTTTAACGGTGGTGCGGAGCTCGGTAACGCTGTCCATGTCAAGTCTCGACCCGATGGCAAAATCGAAATCGGTGTTCACGTTGTGGACGTTGCTCATTTCGTTAAGCCCAACTCTCTTGTTGACCGCGAGGCAAAGAAACGTGGTACCTCCGTGCAGTTGTTGAACCGCTTCTGCGCCCTCCTACCCCCTAAACTGTCCACTGAAGTTTGCTCCTTGGCCCCGGAGGAGGATCGTCTTACTGTCAGTGTGGTCTTCACCGTCAATCCCCAGAACGGCTCCGTTGCTGAAGGCGATACCTGGGTGGGCAGGAGTATTATCAAGAGTGCCGGCAAGGTTTCACTTAAAGATATTGATGAAGCTCTGACAAACCCGTCAGGCTATTCTAACCCCGCGGTGCCCGTCAACACTATTCAGATACTCAATGCGGTTTCCGAGAAGTTCCGAGAGGCTCGTCTTGGCGCTGGTGGTGAGCCAATTGCACCTCTCCGTCTACTCCAGCAGCTGGATGACGAGAACAACCCAGTCCAAGAAAACCTGTTCGACTCTACCCAAGCCTTGGAGCTGGTTGAGGAACTCATGCACAAGACGAACGCCTATGTGGCTCAGCGTCTGGCTGAAGGAATTCCTGAAAAGGCCCTCCTTCGTCGCCAGTCCGCGCCTAACTCGCGACGTCTACGGACCTTTGTTGAGCGTATGACTGCATTGGGATATGATATTGATCCATCCGGCAGTGGGACACTCCAGAACAGCCTGTTCAAGGTGGACGATCCAGATCTGCGCAAGGGCATGGAAACTCTCTTCGTGAAGTCGATGCAGCGAGGCAAATACTACATCACAGGAAAGACTGCTAAACAATTATGGCCCCACTACTCTCTCAACCTACCTCTGTACACTCATTTCACCAGCCCGACCCGTCGATATGCGGATATCATTGTCCATCGCCAACTTGAAGCCGTTCTTTCCGAGGGCAAGGTCGAGTTCAATGACGACCTTGAGACACTAGTAAAGACGGTTGAGTCTTGTAACACAAAGAAGGATTCTGCACAAAACGCGCAGGAACAAAGCATTCACATTGAATCTTGCCGTACCATGGATAAGAAGCGGCAGGAAGTCAACGACGACCTCATCGCCGAGGGCATTGTGGTTTGTGTCTACGAGTCAGCTTTCGATGTTCTGATTCCCGAATGGGGTTTTGAGAAGCGTGTCCACTGCGATCAGCTGCCGCTGAAAAAGGCAGAATTTCGCAAGGAGAAGCGCGTTCTTGAGCTCTATTGGGAAAAGGGCGTCCCCAGCTCGGCCTACGTGCCCGAAGACGAGCGACCTAAGGCTGCTGCTTCGATGAGAATGAACAACGCACTTGCGGCACAACGACAGGCCGAAGCGGCCGAGCGCGCTAAGAAGGAGCGGGAAGAGGCTGCTCGCAAGCAGACCGATACTGGAACCATCTCAACGGATGATGTTGATGCCTTGTTTGATGATGATGAGGATAACCAATCGGATATTACGGAAGCTATGGCTGGAGCTTCGTTGGCTGAACGTCCGACACAGAGCGTCCCAGGCTCGCCAGCTCGCTCTTCCTCGACTGCGGGCGGCTTGCACCGCACCCGTTCTGATTCCAAGGTGCACACGGCAGAGCCTGCCGAGGCTCGCTTGACCAACAAGGAGAAATACTTGAAGCTGTTCTCACTCCGCGAAGAGGGCGGCGATTACATCCAGGATGTGACAGAGATGACGAGAGTCCCAGTCATCTTGAAGACAGATCTTACCAAGAGCCCACCGTAAGTGATGATAGTCCAATGGCGATGTTGCGTTTCTTGCTAACTGAAATGGCAGATGCTTGACGATTCGATCGTTGAACCCTTATGCCCTGTAGTTGGAGGGAAGACCAAAAGTTAGCGAACTAAGATGGCTAAAATGTGCATTGGAGTTACACAAGTCCGACCATGGGCTTAGTGTAACCGAGGACTATACGTATATCAATTTGTGAGGGATTAAGTTGTTCTTATGCGGTTAGCAACGGAGGGCGAGGCTGAAGTAATGGTAAAATATGGACGAACCAGGAATGAAACCTGTTATGGGTTCATTTATTAGCCTCTTTGACCGAGTGAACTTGGCTTGTGTCTCGCTCGACTCTCGTTGATCAAGCTGAACCAGTGATTAAGGTTTTTTAAGACTAGAGTTTCATTATGAGAAAGGCTACTCCTTTTTGTACTCTGTGGCTCTAACGTAGTAGGTATCACCCCAGCCAGGCACATAGCACAGCTTTACATTTGGCCCTAGCATGGCGACTATGTCATGTCCACTGGCCATACTGGTACGAGAATCCAGATCTTGCAGTACCGGCCGCAAAAGTGTCGTCATGGCCAGACAACTGTGAGACCGCACCTGAACACGATTTGCGATATAAACACATATGGCCGAGATCAAAGCCTGAAGGCCCACCGTCAGGCCTAGGACGAGGTAAACAAAGATCCACTGGTTTATCTGGAGGACGATGCTCCTCACCGGCTCCATTCCAGGTCCCTCAATAGGCATATTATTCATCGACGTGGTAGCGATGACACTCGTAGAGAACCTAGAGACCAGCTGGCCCATGATCGAGACGTCACCCTTGCAAGGCATACCGTAATACGTCTGCGCCGGATAGCTCTGGAACTCGAGCATTGTCGAGTTATTTGTCATCCCTACGGTGGACGAGCCATATCCCTGCAGTGCGATTGCCTGAGGCGCCAAACGCGTCACGTTGAGGCCAAGTTGATGTTGTGGTATGACGGCGTTGACGACTGGGAGAACGGTGATGTTGCAGGTATATAGCCACGCATCCTCGATAGAAGCTTCGAACGCAGTGACTGAGGCCCACGTATCGCCGGATGCATGAGGGTCCTCGGGGTCAAACATAAAGGTAGTCTGGTCTGGCCCGTTGGAGACAGGCAACGCGAATTTAGTGTCGTGGCCATCGTCAATGGTGACCTCTTTCCGCAGTCCGTCGCCACCGCTGATGACTCGCCAGCTTTGACACGTCGAAGTGGACAACACATATCGATCGGTCGCCACCATCGCCTCGTAGCTCGCGTTGGAATTTGCCGAGTCGTAGAAAACATAGGCGCAAAGGCTGCCGTAGTTACAGAATATGATGTTGTTATTAGAGGGATTGTACACAGTCCCTGGCTTGAGAAAAGATTGCTCAAGGGGACCATCTGGAGTATAAGTAGTACCGAGCGAAAGCGCAGCTAATCCATAGCTGTTGCCGTTATCTTAGTACATTCGACTCTTCAATGCCCTTCCGGCAAAGCCAGACGAGGTATGTTCTAGGGTCTTACTGACTTATTCGCGGTGTAACGCAAGACACTGAGGGTCTGCAGGTTTGATTTGAAGCTCACTATCCTCTGGGTATCTATGTTGGATACATCAGGCATAAAGACGGTCCCCTTCTTGGTGACAGTAAATGTGTCTGAAGAGTTGATATTGTACGTTAAGCCGAGCGTAGCAACAGCTATCTGAGAGGCCTAGTGGAAGTGGTGTTAGTGGTGTTGGTGATGAGGACACTGGGCACGTACGAGGTTCAGCAGCAACCAAGTGATGACGAAGGCGCGAGTCCAATGACAAGTAGTCATCCAGCCCAACCGCGTAAGACTACTGAGATCTCTGCTCCGCAGGATGAGGTCTGCCTGCACAATGGATGGTCGATTAGCAGGTGTACGTATCTACTTGCCGCCAAGTTAGGTGGTGGACGATACCTCCAATGGCGACCACTCCCGACGGCTCAATATCCACCATCGCAGGATCCCGACGTTGGCCTTTAGGGAGCTTGTGACACTGAGGCCGAGGAAGATGGACATGGCAATAATCAAAACGTCGAACTCCTTCCTTCTATCGCTCTCCATAGCCTCTTTGCTCGCGTAGCTCCACATTACAGCGAAGGCGGACAAGGCCAGGGCCAGAGTCAGAAGCCAGCGGATTGAGCTCGCGAGGAGCAAGTGCTTGAGCTGCTTGCTGCGGTCGAATTGCGGGCGGGCGCAGTCGCTGTTGGACCGGGACCTGACAGAGTTGCGGCGGGAGGCACAGTTGCTGCTAGATCTCGGCCTCACCAGACTGCTGCTCCCCGCCGGGGCAGTGGGCGACGAAGGCATCTCGACGGAAGACACGGACAGGAACATGTCTTTCCCGGGGCCCTCGAACGTCGTGGCGGATGAATCCATTACAGCACCCCGAGACCGCTTGAGCGTCGCGGAAACGCATACTATGGATGATGCGTTTATAAAGACTCGACTGACGGCGAGCTGTCAGCAAGTGGCGGAAACGCAGGGCTTGGCGTGCCTCGTAAAACTTGGTGGCCCAGAATCCCGAATCAGGGGCGGTGATTTAGCAAGACGTGGGCCGGCCAATGAACTGTGGCCATGGCGGGATGTCTGGGATGGGTGCCTTTCGGAGTCGACCAGATCGGGTAAGAAAACTAGACTTGAGTCAGCCGTCCCTAGGGCACTTTTGTCGAGGACCCAGCGAGACTGCGACGTACGTAATATGTGGCAGCCCGGCAGTGATGGTAGGGCTATACCGGTCTGTGCTAAATAGATATACTATGCGCGAGGGAGCGAAGGAGACGGCGGCGGCATTTGCACCGTGGCCGTTAAGCGTCACGATAGTCTTGATCTTGGTGTTTGCTGGTGATGGTGGAGGTGGATGAGGGTAGAGAAGCCCTGGTGAACCCTCCTGGAGAGGCTCCCGGAGAAACCCTCGAGGCCGAGGGCCGCTGGGCTCCAGCAGCTTCTGAGGGACGTGGCGCGTGTCAGGTGCGTTTTGGCCCGCGGAATATCGCAGTCCGTCCAAGAACGGACTGTTTGAAGTCTGAAACCCTTCTGCGCAGCCAAAAGTATGAAACCCGAGGCCCGCATCTTCGCTAGTAGCTATAGCACTCTGCCGGCGCCCTCCTGGTTCTCGAAACGCTCTCGAGCCTCTCTCGACAACTCACCACATGGTGCAGCCCATAGTGTAGACCGTCGTGCCGTGCTGACTCTCTCCCACCCCCCATCTTGGCCCGTTTCACCGCAGCCAATTCTTAAACAAGCCTCCAAAGGCTCGTCTCTTCCCGAAGCCGGAGCCCTTGGCAGGGGTGGAGGGTCGGGCTCTCAAGGGAAACCAACTGATTGTAGGAGATGCTTCCGACGGCACCATCGACGGAACCTGTCCCAGCCGATAGTCCTGGCTTGGTTCCAACCGTTCCCCCCGATGTTTGGAGTAACAGGAGGAACCACAAGATCCTTTGACCGAGGCGGGGCCATAAGAACGCCTTTGTCTCCTTTCTCCCCGAGAACCACCTACTTCTCGTTTGTCACACTCTCTCTTTACTCTGTTCATTGCAAGCGCTGGTCTGCTGCCCATGAGACTTCACTTCTGCTCGCTCGTTGACCGACGTTGATGTATAATTCTTCGCCTTAATCTTGTAATCTCTCAAGTACATAGTGGCTGGCCCTACCCACCCTCTCTTCTTTATCAACCTACCACCTATCGCCAGCATCCGGTCTGGAAAAGAACCCCAAAAAATCCATAGCAAAGATGCCTTCAGTCAAGACTGCCGCCATGGCTTGCCTCCTGGCCACCGCCTCCGCCATGCCTACCGGCCCCAGGTTCACCGAGCGACAACTACGATATCACGAAGTCTCCAAGCGGCAAAACAAAGCCGCGGCAGCCATGGGCCTGACTGACCCTGATATCTTGCAATTGTTAGTCGGCGATGACCCCCGAACTGCAACACCATAGACACTAACTCCTCTCCTAGCGCTCTGACTCTCGAAAACCTCGAAGAGACCTTCTACCGCACAGGTTTCGCCAAGTTCCCAGAGTCAGACTTCACTGCCCTCGGCCTCGATGCACAGGGCATCGCGGATCTGAAGCAGATTGGCGCAACCGAAGCCGCCCACGTCGATCTCCTCCAGTCCGCCCTGGCTCAAGCTGGCGTCAAGCCTGTCCAAGCCTGTACCTACGACTTCAACTTCACCAATGCCGCCGGTATGGTTGCCACGGCCGCTGTTCTCGAAAACGTTGGAGTCTCGGCGTATCTCGGTGCGGCACCACTTCTTGCTGACCCTGCCATCCTTGGCACTGCTGGATCCATCCTCACCGTCGAGGCCCGTCATCAAAGCTCCATTCGCGTCTTCTCCAAGCAAGCCGCTGTACCGCAACCATTTGACGCCCCTCTTGGCCCTAAAGCAGTCTTCTCCCTCGCCGCACCATTTATCAAATCATGCCCCGACGGTTCAAACCTTGCTATTAAGGCTTTCCCTCCGCTCGCCATGGCTCCAGGCCAGGATGTCAAGGCCGCCGCCATCGGGACCAACGTCAAGCTTGCCTCTCAAGCTGCAACCGGAGCGTCTCATTGTGCGTTCACTTCCGGGGGTGTTTCCCCCGGCGGCACCAAGTTCACCCCTTTTACTGAAGCAGATGGCTGCCAGATCCCGCAAGGGGTGTCGGGTATCACATACGTCTCTTTGGCTAGTCAGGGGCCTATCACTGGTTTGTTGACGGATGATATCACTGTGGCTGGTCCCATGATTATGACCCTCTCATAAGTGAGTGGCTCTTCTTCCTAGGCGTAGAGCCGCGAGGCGGTGGGGGGATCATCGTTTGGGAAGATTTATGATACCATTTCTCGTTTTCTTTAATAACCTTTAAATAACATACCAGCTTGAAAAAAAGCAAAAGGGAGATCCCCTAGATATGTCGTGTTGGCCTTGATCGTGGTTAAATGAGTGAGAGCCAGCATCCCTTGATGAGGCTTTCTCCCTAGTCGAACCTCCGCAAGGGGCTTTGTATCACCGTATCATCCACATGGGTGCAGTAAGGCAGTTTTGAAGTGGGGGCGTAGTTTTGTACGTATTTTCTACCATAACACCCGGCACGCAGCCCGCCTGCACCTGCTCACCTCCACAAGCATCGAACGACCGTCTTCGGCAAGTCGACAGATCGTGTCTCTACGACGTAGGTTTTGGTCCTATCCTTCGCATTATCCCCCACACGCTGGCTCGTGAAGTTGAACTCGCCGGCTGCTCTCCCTGCACCGCTAGTTCAGAAAGATTTTTTTGAGTATCCTTTTCTCTCCACTCTCTCTAACGCCGCGAGGCCGCAAAGGCAAGGGGTATCTAAGGAGACATTCGCAATATACTCTGCTTCCCTCTCCCTTCTTGATTTTTGTTGTCCTTCGTCGTGTCGCGTCGTATTCATGAACATGCTGTATTACGAGTTTAGAATGGTCTCGCCTCGAAGTACTCCTGCGCCTTTGCCCAGGCTGCTTTATCTGCCTGGGCGAGCTCCTTATTGTCCAAAGTCTGCACACCCTTGTTGAGCGCATCAAAGAAATCACACGCGATGCGCAAGTCTTCGGCGAACGCTTCTGCGTAAGGCACAAATTGCCTGGGGAAATCTTCCAATCGTTCAGCTCGTGCCTCTTGGTTGTCTGTTGCCTCATCTTCATCGTAGAACGTCCGCACTGCGATGCCCAGGGCGATGTCAGGCTCTGTTTGGAAAGGAATCCTGTGTTACGTTAGCAATACGGAGTATGACACTTTTGAATCCAAGCTCACCTCTGGCTGATTTTTAACTGGTCGTCCCTCTCACGCTTAGATTGAGCATACATGAACATGGACGCTACAATAGCCTCCAGAAGATCACGGTCTGCTTCCCGCACCGCTGATGATAGCGATCGGAAAGTCAGTAAGCTCTTGTTGAGAGGTCCGGTGTACCCAAGAGCCTGGTGTCGTAGTTTCAATAAAGAAGCGCATTGACTGATGAGGACCACGCTGACTTTGTCTTCCTCTGTGCCCTTGCGAGGAAGGCCAGGTTGGTTCATAATGTACTTTCCGTTAAGGAGGCCAAATCTGATCAGCTCAAAAGCGAGCAGAGTAGCTTCGTCAAGCCCGGTTACCTCTGGTCGGTTCTCATTGGCTTCACGAAGGGCGAGAAGGGTTGTTGCGAGGGCATTGCCCCATTTGGTAAGCTTGTGCTCATCGTCGACATAGCCTCTCAAATGAAGGAAGCGCCAGATGGCGACGGAAGTCACCATCTCGGGGCTGTCGAGGCCCTTGATCAGCTTTTCCTTTGGGAAAGTAGCCTTGATGAAGTCGTCGTTGACGAGGGCAAGGATCTCTAGAGAAATAGGACCAGCAAAGTCGGGCGGAAAGAAGTCTCGGAGGTCATTTTCCTTTACGCTCCAGGTAGTTACTCGCTGCAGAGGAGGCTGTTGAACTCGGTGATTGATAGTATGTGAAAAGTTTTTATCGAACCATACCCTCATGGTGATGTCCTTGTGTTGGATGCCACGGTGCAGCCTAGGTATCAAGAGGCCTAGAGCCTGCTCTTTGATGGGCACAATCTGCTTCGTCACAAGCTTTTTGTACTCATCTGAGGCTACTCCATCAAGGGTCGGTTGAACCATGATCTGGCCATGTGTTATGTGGCTCAGCAATCGAGGTCCAAGGAGTCCTGTGTTGAGGTAGTGGAAGATCTCAGCGGGAAGTTGGAGACCGAGGAACTCATGGTTGTCTCCAGTGAGGGTATCGTATTCATTGACGCGGATTTCTCCATTCTCGGCAATGTAGACAAAATGATTGACGACCATCTTTGCTTTCTGGTATTTGTCAAGCCAATTTGGGTCGCCTGCGCGCTGTAGAATGTCGTTGAAACTAGCACACGCAGTCGCAACGCTGTTTTCAGAAGTCCTCAATAAGTTAGCCGCATTAGAGATATTATGAGAGGAGTACATAGAGGTTTCGAGGAGTGCTGGAAAGGGTGCCAGGAAAGATGTGCCGGCCATGAGGAAGCAGTCAATGAACCTCGACTCGCTTCCAGTTGGCGTAAGGCTGCGGATGACCTTCTTTTTCGAGAGGGCGGTGACGGACTTGGTCTCCCAGTCCAGGCTTCTAATGATAGAATCTTTGACGGGATAGAGAAGGAGCTCTTGGGAACCCATGACGCCGGCGCATTGGTCAGAATCGATCATCTCAAAGTAAGCAAGCTGAGCGCAGGCAGTGTATGGGGCAACCAGGAAATGAAGTCCACGACCCTTGAGTATTCCTTGTAGTAAGGGGTGGAGGTTCTGGATTTGAAAAGCTCCTGTCAAATGTATATTTTAGTATGGAAGCTGCAGCCTCTGGATCGCTTAGCATACCTGGACTGGCTCCGAAGGTGCTCACAGCATCGTCAGGCCTTGACTGAGAATACAAATTCCAGGCCTCGTTCGTCTTCTTATTGGCTTCGAGCGCACGCTTCCGTGTGATCTCGTCTTGGCCAGTCACATTTTGGCCGTCGAAGATGAAGAAAGGGGTGATTTGAAACTCGTCCCATCGGTTGAGGTTATCATTGATATGTTCTTCGACACCAGTGAGACCGCCGAGGGCGGGTAGGAGAGGTTCGTGGGCTGGAGAAACATCTAGAAGTTGACTGAGGTAGTAGGTCGCATCAACCGCCAGGGCGCAGTTCTCGAGCTCGGCGATGTCGTGTGTGCTATAATACAGGTTTAGCAGAGAGGCCTGGAGCCTTGTCGAATGGGAGCACGTACGTAGCCTGGTCATTAATCCAGGTATCCTCAACAAGAACTGGAACCGAAAGTTAGTAATCGCCTCGAGAGTATACGTATAATCAATGTCGTGGAAGGAACTAGCTGCAGGCCTCTAGGGCGGCCTCTCGATCATGGGCACGTAGTATGAAGCAAGCTGCGAGAGCACCGACTAAGCTCGTCGTAGACGGCTGAAGCTGCAATTGAGCTCTCGCTTAGCCGCCGAGTCTCGTATTCGAGCAAGCAGCTCATGCCGGAATGGATGGGTAGCTGCCCGCATCTTGCTGAAGCTTACTGAGCTATGCTTTGTTGTCTGCACATCGACCAAGCAATATCGACAGAGCCAGCCAAAGCAAGACCACAAAGCGAGATTTAGACGAGGGGATGAGGAGCACAAAAGACTCACAAGGCATCTCGGCGAAGCTCGCTGCTACGACTTATGCGCCTCTGGTGTCGTGTCCGATCTCGATATTGGCGGCGGGCGATTTTTCAGGAGTCGGGCGGTTGCCAGTAGGGACAAAGGTCGTCCGACAGCAAACGTCGTGGAAGCGGAGCAGCAGGCCGATGGAAGACGATGGCGGGGTTAACGAAGGGACCACGGAGCTACCTTGGAGGAAGCACAGCTCCAAGGACGAAAGAGAATGTGAGCCTTCGGGTGGGAGAGAAAGGAAGCCCAAGCACAGAGTTAAGGCAACGTTCGCTTTCCTACAAAGAAAGGTGAGACTCGGGTAAGGCTCAGGCACAGCATGGATGGACGGTTGGAAACTTTGGCGAGTTACAGCACACCGGTCCACAGTCGAGCAGCTTGCCGGGCAGGGCATGGGGCAGCGGCTACTGTCCGCCAACTGTGAACAGTGGGTGTCTGCTTCCTACCCGCCCTAAGCTGTATTCGTACAGGGAGCGCTACGGGGAGGAAACCACGACGGGGGCGGGCCGGAAAACAAGCCCTCGTGCGCGTGGCTTTGTCGCTTGGCAGTTGTGGCTGTGCGAGCATAACCTTCCCAAGTCCGTAGGGGAAAAAAAGCGGATCGCCGTCATCAAGACAGCCAAATCTGTTTTCTTCCCCCAGGGTGCGAGTACAGTCGCATAGCACATTTCTAGCTACCTTATTGCCTATAACGATATAAAAGTCTTGCTATAAAACTGTCAGTGACTGGGCTTGAAAAAGTAGTAAAATAAGAGCAAAATGGTTTGTTGTCCGGGAGGGCACAGC
>JAMYIC010001882.1:4630-18608 GCA_024112705.1 Microcera coccophila
AGATATCTTCAAAAGGTAGGATATAGAAAGGAACTTATAAGCCGCATGCTTATCACGAGTTGAAGTCATCAGCCCGAGAGCTTAGGCGACGGCGGCACCAGCAACTCGATTGGCCTGCTGCGCCTCATGCTCAAGTAGGGCCTCGGTAAAAACGGTGTGGGCGTGGCCAGTGGCCATAATCGCCTTGGTCGCCTGCTCAATACCCAACTGCTCATCGTTCCAGAGGGGCTCGGGGTTATTGTCTTCGACGCCAACGCCAATGAATCCACCTTCAGAGGCCCATTCGGAAGTTCGCTTGATGCCAAGGCGGTTCCAGATCTCGTCGACAGCGTCGACAAGCTGGTCTCGGTACTCTTTGATGTGTCCAGGGGTAGGAGTGATGCGGAGTCGCTCCTGGCCGACGGGGACGGTGGGGTAGTTGATGGACTGGACGTAGATCTGGTAATCCTGCAGCAGCATGTCGGATGCAGCCTTGGCAAGCTCAGCATTACCAACCAGGACAGGAATAATGTGGGAGGGATTGGGGATGACAGGGATGTCACGAGCGTTCATGGCCTCTTTGACGGCTCTTGTATGGAGTTGCTGAAGACGTCGGTCACCATGGTATTCCATCTGGTACTCAATTGACGTCTTAGCACCAGCCATGGTAGCAGGTGGAAGGGAAGTGGTGAAGATGAAACCAGGCGCAAGGGATCGAATCATGTCAACCAGCTTCGAGCTACCAGCGATGTACCCACCAACACAACCATAGGCCTTACCCAGTGTTCCAGTAATAATATCGATTCGATCCATGATAGTTCCTCGGGGCGAACCCTCGACGTGCGCCGCCCAGTCCAAGTGCTCAGCGACACCAGCACCATGCGGCCCGTACATACCAACGGCATGGACTTCATCGAGAAAGGTAAGAGCACCGTACTTGTCAGCGAGGTCGCAAATCTCCTCAATAGGGCCAATGGATCCACACATGCTGTAAACGGACTCAAAGGCAATGATCTTGGGGACATGTAGAGGGAGCGAAGCCAGCTTGGCCTCGAGGTCCTGAACATCGTTGTGCTTGAACACAAGCTTCTTAGTTCCGGAATGACGAATACCCTGAATCATCGAGGCATGATTGAGGCTGTCTGAGAGAATGACACAGTCGGGCATCTTGCTACCGAGCGTTGCCAGTGTCGCGTCATTGGCGACATAGCAAGAACTGAAGACGAGCGCGGCGTCCTTAGCATGCAGCTTAGCCAGAGTCCCTTCGAGTTCGACAGCATGCCTGTTGTGTCCCGAGATATTTCGTGTCCCTCCAGCTCCAGCACCATATTCCTCCAAAGTCTCATGCATCTTGTCCAGAACATGGCGGTTTCTACCCATGCCCAGGTAGTCATTAGCGCACCACACAGTGACTCGGTCCTCCTTGTTCGACATATGAGCTCGGGGAAAGTCCTTGGCCAGGCGGTTGATGTTGTTGAAATAGCGGTACGATTTATCCTTGTGCTTCTTGTCCAACTCGGCGTTATAGAATCCCTCATAGTTGAACTTGCCGGTGGAATTGGCAGTCACAGGGGTAGCGGTAGGGTTAGTAGCCTTTCGATTCGTATTGACGCCAATGGGCACATGAGCTACACCGGGGTCAGTAAAGAATCAGCGACAGTGTTACATGTAGACGTACTCTGGTCACGCCCCTCAAAGAAAGGACGGTCCAGGGGTTGAGCCTCCTGCTTGCGGCTCGTATGAATTCGAGCCTTAGAGGTCTTAGCCTGGCCACTGAATGCACGAATTGAAGCAGCCGCCCCGTGCTTGGCAGACTGAATAGCCATGGCCTTGCCCATGACAGGGCAACGCTGAGCATACAGCTGCAGCTTAGACATAGTGCCGCCGCAAGGCGAAGGAGCCGCAATCTGGGGACGTGCCGTCGTCGAGAGGGCACGGAGAGTCGCAGGCGAGGCCTTCTTCAAAAAAGGGCACATGGCCTTGGACTGGCGAAGGACGCTATCCATCTTGGCTTGATAAGAGCTTTTTTTTTTCCCTGTTGGATCGAAAAGGACGCTGTTCAAGTTGAGTGTCGTTGTCGCGATGAGATCACTAGGATGAACAAGAGGGGCAAATCCGGCAGGAATGCGAATTGGAAGTGCAGGAGCGCTCAGCAGGACCGCAAATAGTGTTCAGTCGCTCGTACGTCGCGAGGAGAGACGTTGAAGAAAACGGAAACAAAAGCCAAAGCGATTGAAACCGTCGATGATGTTTGTGGCGGACGTAAAAAAGAGCAAAAAGAGAGTAAAGAAGAGAGAGGAGAGAAGAGAGTTTCGGGGTTCGGGATACCAAATGGCTTTCGGTCTAGTGTCGATGACTGACTGGCCGTGAACCCTTCTTCCTTCTCCTTCCGCGCAGCCCCGCCACTGAAAGTCCACCAGGCCCGCTACCGGATGCCGCTACAGGCGCCACTAAAGTGTGCCGCTACAGGGGGGTTAATGCGCTGAGACCCTTCTGGGGAAGTAATCATCCCCCTCGTGATTGGCTAGCCTTTGTGTTCTCCTGCGGATTCCCTATGCTTACAGGAGGGTCGGTTACCCTGGAGCCGAGGAACATGCGCCGATTCTGCGGTGTAGCTGCTGCGTAAGACGCCTGGGTAAGCATTGGTAAGGGAGGGAATACTTCCCTGGTCTCGCTTTTGCCGCTCCTCTCTCACTATCTTCCACAAAGGCGCCGCAATTTATGCCGCAATGTGATCCATCTGGCATGCCGCATGCGCGGTTCAATAATGATGTGCCGAAGAAGGGGCAAGGTCAGCCGCCATGGAGGATTTTCGGCGCCGAGTCAACGATCCATCTCTGCGGATTGACACGGCGACTATCCCAAGTTGGGAAAAGGTCGTCTCCGTTCACTAAATCCTTGAACTCGTACGATGATGTTCTTTACATCTGCGCCTCCTATGATTTGTGACAACGCTCCTATCTCACCTAATATTGAAGCTTAGCAACTTCTCAGCAGATATACGAGCGCACAGTGTCTTTCGCAGCCAAATCCTCGTCGTTGCGCCTGTCACATATAAGAACACCACCCAGATGCCCCGGTGCAAGCCGCTAGCAATTCAGTTGCAACTCAGCAGCAGTAAAATCACCGTACCCGGGCTTCATAATACTGATCGAAAGTAAGACTATTCATCCCTCAGGTATCCTACAGCTTGCTAAAAAAAGGGTATCGTAAGAACACAAAACGCCCAAAGAGCTATTTCCCTGTTTCCCACCGCTTTTCTTCTCAGTCGGTTGAAACAGCACCCCGACCTCCCTACCTAGACATAAAACTGGTAGTTGTTCGCCATCGATCCATCTCACAACGTCATGAGCCTCGTTGACCAAAAGAATTCCTTCGTGATACAGCTCGTCGTTCCTCAATCGATTCTATTGTCGCTCGTGCAGGTAATGCTCGACCCCGTCCTTCAAACAATGCTCGATTCGCCCATGTCGGTAACCGAAACCCCCGTTGTCTCCTATTGTCGGCTGCTTCGCGCATGACTTTCATGTCCTCGCTCGCTTGGTAACTTCGTGATGTATCGTCTGGTCGCATACTCGGCCGTTGGATGTTCTGTAGGTTCTTAAATTGAGGTGGTTAGTTGTTGAAGTGATGCCAGAAGATGCGTGAGTGAGGAGATTGGTTTCATACTGAGGGGTCTGGCGTGTTAACTCTGGTTCCCAGCTGCGCAGTAAATTCCTCCATCGGAAGTGCTTTTATCACGCCAATTCGGTTTTCAAGCTCTTCTGGGCTGGCCAAAGCCACGAAGTTTGGAGTCAAGTAACCCGATGCCGTGGCACACACAAATCTATCACTTTCAAGGAGCTCGTCCAGTAACCGCCAACGCTGGTTATCCGGAAGGAATCCAAGCTCTTTTTCCTTTCGCACGTCGTGTATGAGCCCGGTGACTTTTCTTGCCATGATGTTTGCGTCTCCTTCTGTTCCCGGGAATCCACTTTGCTGCAGTTTTCGAACTCGATTCCCCAGGTTCTTCTCAAAGCTCACTTTTGTTTGATTTTGGGGCTGGCCAAAGAGGTTACTTCCCTTAAAAAGCGCGCTCTGGCCTGCTGACCTCGGGGACCACTTAGGTCCTTCTGACGGTGTTTGAGCTGGAGTCGATCCTGGGGTTGATCCTGGGGTTGCAGTTGGTGCCTGGGTTTCCACTGTGGGTGCTGGCCGTGATGATCTAAAGTACGTGTTTGCACCGGCGACTGGCAAAGGGGCTGACCCTAAACTAGCTGGCTGATTCCTGACTAAAGGTACAGAAGGTAACGAGGTCTGGACACCCAATGGGCTTGTTGTTAACGACATATGTCATACCGAACATTAGAACGAACATACCTGAGCTTTATCGCTGATAACGGTCGGTAGGTAGTCGGAGGTAGGCTGAGATTCGCCATGGTTGACTGGATTGAGTTGCGCGTTTGACGATTCTCCTGAGGTAACCGGCCCATGCGGCGTTTTGTTGGCGGTCACAAACGGTATTCCAAATCGATTGCTGAGTCCGGGAGTCTGCTGGTTAGTTAAAGAAAGAAGCTCCGCTTGAGTTTGCTGAGCTTCGTGAGCCTTCTGTCGCTGCAATCTCTCATACTCCTCAGGATTAGAGAAACGGAGGATCATTTCGTCAACTTCCTGCCGCTCAACGTCCGTGAGCGCGATAATTGGCTCCTCCTCCTCAAACGTGTCAGTCGAGACGATGGATCGAATAGCTTTACCGTCTTGACACCTAATTAGCTTATCAAGAATTCCATCCTTTCCAGCGAATGGCCGGAGATCTTTTGTTGGCCTATCTTCAATATGGTGAAACAAGTCGCCGTTGCGTTTCCCCCAGCTTAGTGGGTTTTTCTGGTCCACAACTCGAGCTGCTAGTTGAGTTTTGAAGACATGTCTGCCATGCAGGTTCTCCTCAAAGGTGCCCGAAAGAATGAAGCGGTAGACATAGACCTCCTTCTTTTGATTGATTCGATAGGCTCGCCCGACGGCTTGTATATCGTTCGCCGGGTTCCATTTGGTGTCAAATATGACAACCCTACTGGCGCCTTGCAGATTGAGGCCGACACCCCCTGCGTTCGTAGAAATCAGGTACACCTCGTAGTCGCCTGTATTGAACCTTTTGGTCATGTCCTGCCGCGATGCCATTGGTGTCGAGCCGTTGAGCTCGCAGAATTTTCGCCTTTGCATCCTACAAAGCGTTTGTAGATACTGTAATGTCGGGATGGATTGACTAAAGATAAGGACCTTTTCTCCAATCCGACGAGCCTCATCTAAGATTAAGAGAAGTAGTTTAGTTTTTAACGACAGGTCTGGATCCGTAGAGTTCAATTGATTGAGCTCCCTCAAGGCTGGTTGAAGTATCGCTTTGGGGAATGAAGTATGAACCTCATCGCTTTTGACTGACTTGGTGATATGTTTATTTATCTCTTCCAGCTTGTTCTGATAACACCGTGGATGGTTGCAAATCAAAGCCAAGTCAGTCATCGTCGAGAACAGTTGGCCTTGGGTCAGTTCTCGTGAAACGTTGTCGATGTAGCTCGTATATAGCTTGGATTGTAGAGGTGTTGGCAAGACAGATATGACGAACTCGTGTTTCTGAGGAAGAGTATGTTTCAAACACTCATTTACCGTCTTCCGATTGACCTTGGGCGCGACTGTTTCCTTGAGAGCCTGCAGTGTCTTCACAGCTTTCCTTTGCTCATACGGTTTGCTGTCCGCCTCGAGCCCTTGTTGAATTGGTTTGACATAAATATCGTTGAACTCTTCCCAAGGACCTAAGAAGTTAGGCGCTACCCAGTTGATCATGACATAGTATTCGCCAACATGGTTAGCCAACGGCGAACCCGTCAGCGCAATGCGGGTCTTGGTCTTGAAGTTCGAGCATGCTTGGTGAACTTGGGTTGTGGTGTTTTTTATCACATGAGCCTCGTCCGCCACGACGATATTTGGCTTCTCGATGAGAAATTTCTCCGCTTCCGTGTGTTTTTGGATGATTCTGGTGAACATAGGGTAACCAATGACAAGAACCCCTCCATCTTTTACCCAGGCTTCGACAGTAGGGTCTCTCTCGTCATCAGGCGTGGTCGACGCAATTTTGCGCAACTGCCCTAATGCACCTTCTGGAGCCCACATCAGTAGCTCATCTATCCAGTTGTCTACTATGCTGGGAGGACAAAGGATGAGTGTTTGGGAACGTCTCAGGTCCTCGGGAATTTGTGCCCTCGCAACCTCGTCTCGAGAAGTTGCTGTTTCTGCAATTGCAGTAAGGAGTGTTATCACTTGCATCGACTTTCCCAAGCCCATAGTGTGCGCTAGGAGACAGCCTTGTCGAGTCTTGGCATCGAGGACAACCTGATTCCATAGAAATCGAACGCCATCGATTTGGTGATCCATGATCTGCTTTCCAATCTCTTCGTTGACATAAACAAAGGGCTGGTCCTCTCGCTTGGACTCGTTGATGATGAGACGAGTCTTGTCCCGCGGTAACAGGCCAATTACTTTTGTCCTCAGTTCTTGTCGACGAGCCTCTTGTTCTTCCTGTCGTTGTCGTTCCCTCTCTCTGAGATCTACCGCCTCTTTGTTTTGAATGATTTCCTTGACTACAGGCCTACGACGTTTTGTCGGCGTATTTCCGCCGATGATAGGCGATTCACCATCGTAAAGGTCATCCTCTACCATGCCATCGGGAGAATTTGGTCTGTAGATCTGGCTATCCTGAGGGAAAGACGCAGCATGTTCATTAATAAAGTTGCAAAAACACTCGAATAACCCTCTTTGAGCTTCTTTGGCGGCTTGTTTGAGTTTTCTTGAAAGGTTGCCAACCCGAGACTCCTTGGTATGCCTGCACCTGACAAAAGATATGAACACCCTAGTCATGTCGAAGGCCACGATTTGTGAAGTCTTTGCACCTTTTGCCTCTGGGCTGGATAGGGGACTTCTGATCTGAGACTGAACGGACTCTCGCCAGGCATCATCGGCAGGTTTGTCATGGACGAAGCCAAGAAGCGCTGTTCGACGAGCATGCGGAAGCTTCATAATAAGACAGAGAGCTAACCTCCATCGGCAATTCTCGTTCGCCCAATGCTCGTCGCTAAAGCTTGCAAACTTCCCAATGGATCCGAATCTACCAAAAGGGGGCGGAATAAACGAGTCAGCGGCTTGAGAAGGGACCCCAGAGGCAAACCCTTTATCTTGGTTATTGATAGGAGTCAGGTTGGTAGTACCTTGCGACTTAAGAGGGCTTGTCAGGTCGATAAATGTATCTCTCTTTTGGCTTTTGGGCACGCCCTCGGGTGTCTCGATCTGGGTAAGATCCACATAAGCCGCTGACTCTTCTTTGATAAGACGGCCTGGACTATTGGGAATTGATGAGAAAGGTTCGTCGAAGAGATCCATTGAATCGCCATTGAGAAGACTACGCTCCTTGTCATCATCAGGAACAACGAAATCGTCTTCGTCGGAGCTAGTGAGCACCTCATCGTCCAAGACCGAAGAAGCTCGCGGACCGGCGGGATGCTGAGGCCGGGGAATTGCGTGAAGTTTCAAGGGTTCATCGCGAGACTCCAGCATGGTAGCGAGCCACACGTGATATAACTTATCCTCGACGGTTTGCTCGAGGCTTCTGGCCATACCCTGAACTTCCTGCTCCTTGCGCCAATTCATGTCAACGATCTCAGCGCATAATTTCTTGATCCGAGCGTTGTAAAATTGGGCTTGCCGGTGGGCGCTCAAGATCTGGAATGTCTTGGTTCCCTTGCGTCGCGCATTGTGCCATTCCCTATATGCTTTTCGCTTGTATCTCAGGAGTTTGGTGTCCTCCCAATTTGACGTCATTGCAGCGATGGCCTCGTCCAAAACAGCCTTGACACGTTCGCGTGTTAGGAATTGTTCGCTGATACCTTGACGTCTCTCATTTTCCAATCTCTCGTTTTCCATCTCGGCCAAGGTTTCCTCATCAAGGGTGTCTGGGAGGTCAAAAACGTCGATGACGTCTTCATCATCAAATGGAGTTGGCGATCTCATACGGGAAATGCCATCTCTCTGGAGTCTCTCCAGCTTGCTGTTTCTGCGCAACAATTCTTTCATAGCGACATGGACGGCATATCTTCGACCAGGAGGCAATTTGTTCGGAAAAAGTGTAACAAAGGAGCTTTCACCGCAATCGACAATCCGGGAACTCAAGGTTCCAAGCGGGGAGCGAATAGAGGCTAAAGACAGACTGCCATCACCAATGCAAGCTTCTCTAGAAGCCGTTTCCCAAGGTAATCCGTCTTGCTCCTGAGAAGCCTTCAGCAGGACCGGGACACTGACAGAATCCGCCTCTGTCGGGATGAAAGCGCTGTTCACGTTCAGTGGCCTGGTCGAAAGAGTGACTGGAGCAAGCCGTCTTCGCTTGGGTGCTCGCTCTTGATTTGGCACATCCACCTGTTTCTCGGAAACATCCAAACTTGGCGGCAGCAGGTGTAGGGCGGTGCTCGTGGGATTCGCTGTGGTAGGTGAGGCAGGTGGTTGTTCGCTTGACGTGAATGGCCCTGGTACTGGGGTCCTTTGCGGCGACAACATGTCAAGTCCTGGACTGCGAGAATTCTCATTTCCAGAAGACGGGACGTCATTCACCCGTGGTTGTAGGTCCAGGCCTGGAAGGCTTGCAATGTTAGCAAGGGCGGACGTGTTCGACCGGTTGAGTTCATGTCCGTTCGACGTCAGTATGTCGAGAGCTTCTGCGAATCCTGATTGCTTTCGATCGTTACCCAGCTTCCAATGCTGGTACCCCCTGCTGATGGACCTAAGATGAATGATTGCCTCTATAAACGCAACCTTGTGACGGGCCAGCTTGATCCCAAGACAATCCAGCAATTCCTGCCTTGTGAACATGGCTTCAAAAGTCAGGAGGGTCTTCCCATCAATCAACTCTTCAAGGGCTTTGGCGGCCAAAGCGGCGGGGTCTCTAGCCCATGGACAATTCGGAGCGCCAAACAACTGCGCTATCTTTTTTTCGTCCCAAAAGAAGGGATCATCTCCTGCAAAACCATCCATCCTATCTGTAGTCCGGATGATATCAAGGAATTCACTAGAAGGAAGTTAGTCAAGTACAGCAATGATGTAATCCACATGTGTGTAGGGCAAAGCAGAGGAGATGGGTGGGGAAAAAAGAAAGAAGGCTCCCGCACTATATATGAGCACATGAGTTAGAGCTTTAGCCAGGCAGAAACCCGGCGACGCAAGTAGGCGCAGTGGTAGAGCTGCATAGTCGCCAAGGAGGATAGCTGGTGGTAGGTACAGTGTGGTCGCAGTGCTGCAGACCAAGTGCGATTTCAGGATGAAAACGTTGGTTGCACCGGCCTTGGAGATAAACCTACTCAGAGCCCAGTGCAGAAGACCTCAGGAGCGAGTTACAGACAGAGATAGCCCGGCAAAGAGTTCGACATGAGATTTTCGATGAAGGCTTGTTGTAGGTTGGAAGCATCGCATACAAACAGAACGATCCAGGTGGTGATGAACGCGCTAGGAGCGAGTATCCACGTGACGAGAAGTATCGAGCGCTCGTTGCGACGGGACTCCAGCCTCAGGTACCCAAAAGACAGGGCAGAATTCGGTAGAATGTTCGGGTACAATCAAGGGCACCTTCCAGGCGTTCCAATATGCGGGAGCTTGTCTGTTTGCTCATAACATTGACTAAATTCGCTGGCCAGTTGGCAATATCTCAAAGGTAGTGGCCAGGCATTGTCTCAGATGGTCTGTCTGGGGCTTCAATCGCAAAGTTCATTGGGGCGAATCAGGAGCTGAGCGCCTACCTTAGTCCATACCGCGCTACAACTTAGCCAGCGCCGCCATCCCAGGGTCCTAAGCAGGGAGGGGCACTTCTCTCTTGTATCTGAGATGTACAAGCACAGAACAACTACAGCTGTCTAACAAAGATATCAATGGCCCCAAATGAAGCTCGCCTCACGGTGTCTGTTTTTCTGACGCAAGCCTGAATCATCTCATATTTAGGGCTCTTAGCATTCAAAACCACAAACGACCTTGGTTGACCTTCAAAAACGGCAGTGGACTGCCCCCGCATGCCCCTCATTGCCAGACGCACCCATTAACTCTCCCTTCTCTCGTCACGGCCTTGCATTCTCGAACCCTCCAAGAAGGTTTGTAAGCAGCAGAGAAGACGCCAGTTTGCTAGCTGTGAGACCAGTTAGGGTTTCATTTCGGCCGTCATAGGTACCCAAATAGCCCTTTCCCAGAAGGAAACGCACGGAGGAGCGCACCCCATTAATAATCCACGCTACCTATCATCCGATCACGCAAAGAAATTCACCTGAACTTTCATCGCTATCAAAGTAGGAGCAAGAAATTGGCCTGTCGTATAATCTAACTGAGTCTCAGTCTTGGATACGCGCGGGCTGCCTTTGTTCGTACCCGACCCCATACCTGTCATGGCCTCTCTCACGCGCGGGACATACCCTCCGAACTTGAAGGACGAAGAACGTAAGGCCCTCGTTGAAACCATCAAAGACTGGTCGATAGGCAATGGCCTTGCAATCAGGCCGCCCCCAACTGTCATCGCCACGGAGGCTGACCCCAATGGTATTGCCGCCGTTAATGCGCCCGTTACTCTATTCCCCAGTCCCTTTCCATGGCAGTGCTTCGCCCAAGGAATGTCCGTCCAGAAGTGTTACAACGAGCTGTATGCTGCCGTGACCAAGGACGAAGAGTTTGTCGCCCAGACCGTGAAAGAGTTCGTCTTTGGTTTTTCTCCTAGTTGGAATATTGCCTAATTCATTTTGTATAGTGTCATCGACGGAGATGGCTTCATCCGACACCTCTGGAATATCCACCTCAAGGTGAAGGGCGAGGGATATACCCAGGTACTGGGTCTATTATTGTTCCAAAAGCCACGACTTCTGACAGCTATTAAAGCCCCTTTCATTAGGTTTATTCCGGTCTGATTATATGGTTCATCAAGACACATCAACTTCGCCACCGTCATTACAGGTGAAGCAAGTCGAGTTCAATACTATTGCTTCGTCCTTTGGCGGACTTTCATCCTACACCTCAGGACTACACAAGTGAGCCCAACAGCGGCAGATGGTTGGATGAGTGGTGGTCTAACGGTTTCTAGATTCCTAGCCGCCACCGAATACCCACTTCTTGACGATGCCATACCCCAAGATGCATTGGATCTTCCTGCAAATACCAGCATACAAGATCTGGCAGGCGGTATTGAGACGGCATATCACGCGTATGGCAAATCAGATTTGGGCCACCAGGAATGCGTCATCTTCTTGACACAGGGAGGTGAGAGGAATGTGTTTGATCAGCGACACTTGGAGTATCAACTGACCAACGCATCCCCTTCGATACCGGTCTTCAGATTGCCATACGCCGAGATTCTCAAGCACACGTCCCTTGCGGATACTCCAAAACGTGAGCTCCTCTACCGACTTCCTCGAAACCCTACCAGAGTGTACGAAGTTGCTGTTGTGTACATGAGATCTGGATACGGACCTTCCGATTACCCTGATCAACAAGCTTGGGATGCTAGATATCACCTAGAGCGATCAAACGCCATCAAGTGCCCGACCGTTTTACTTCAGCTCGCTGGCACGAAGAAGGTACAGCAGGTCTTAGCGACTCCCAGGCCCTCATGCGAACCTTCTATACTTGGTAGATTCATCAAGGATGACACCGACTCGGCTGCTGAGCTTTGGAAGACCTTCACCAACATCTATCCAATGGACACGAGCGAACCTGGACTGGAAGCCCGGAAGAAAGCACTGGACCCCGAACTATGTCAGGCGTATGTTCTCAAGCCCCAACGCGAAGGGGGCGGGAACAACATTTACCGCGGCGCTATTCCTAATTTCCTGCGGTCTGTGCCCGAAGAGCATTGGGGCTCCTTCATCCTGATGGAACTGATCACTCCTCCTCCTGTTACTAATATCATTCTCCGAAATGGACAGTTGGAGCAAGGCGGTGTCATCTGCGAGTTAGGCATATATGGCACCTGCCTCTGGGATCAGAGCACCGGCGAAGTCAAGCACAATGAAGAGGCCGGTTACTTGCTCCGAACGAAGGGCGATAAGAGCGAGGAGGGTGGTGTTGCTGCTGGTTATGGCTGTATGGACAGCTGCTCATTAGTATAGACCTTAGAAAACGAGTATAACGAGTGACGAAATTCAAGACTTCTTCCCTGACTCGACTTACATAAGTTCATTCAAAATGGCCCCTCATGCCCTCCTCTTGTACATGATGAGAGTATCTATAGCTACATTTCGACCTCAACAGCAACTACGTCTTCAAACACTTATCAGGCCCCTCAAGATGACGTTGAAAACACTGTAGGCAAAGGCTGTCGACTTTAGTCAGATCTCCCCAGTCCCCTTCAGATAATGACTCCACCGCTGATCAAGAATTCCCGTCTAGCCGGCTTCTCAACCAATCGACCGCCGGCCCTCTAATCGCGAGATTGCAGTGGTTTGTTTAAGGGTGGCCCCACGCAGCTTCATCTTATCTACACAAGGCCGGCTGATGGATCGTCGCCCTGCTCTAAAAGAAAGCTTCTAATTTAGCCATCGTCGTATTCCCTCGTATGAAGATTCGAAGAATCGAAGAGTTCCAGACCATACACACTACGTGGATAATTACAGAAGCAATTAATAGAACTTTTAGTATATCACCTATCGCCTAGAAATTCCATACAGGATTCGGAAGATCAAGGCGCAGGTTAACACATCGCATTTCGGCTTCTCGTTCTTTGAGCTTACAATGGCTAATATGTTGGCAATGGTAGGATTCCTTGCTAAGCATCCCAGTTCGCAACGTTCCGTGGATGACTGGCGAGAGTGAGGGGTCAAGCCCGACGTTGGGGCTGGGAGTTGTATTTTGAACCAGCTTGAACTAAGGTGACTGCTGAAACTCGTTCTTGTTTTGCGATGGGTGGATTTGAGATTTCATTAGCAAATCAAGCAAGCGTTCAAGCAACAAATCAATTAAACTCTAGTATCATACATCTCAGCAAGAGATTTGTGTACAAGCCTATCCTCAAACCCAACCATACAATACATCTTTACAAATGAAACATCTCTTTAAAGAGGGGAGAGGGCTTTTGTTACTCAAGGCACTGCCTCATTTTGAGAGCTCGTTCTCCGTGCTAACTGCGCTAAATGTCCCATTGCATTTACTCGGTCTGTTCGCCCTGCTGCTCGCCGCCCTGGTAGGGGCGCTTGAGGACCTCCATGTTGCCTGGTAAGGGTAAGCAAGGGATATGATTAAAAACAGGCCAAGGAAGGCAACTCACGTTGCAGGACACTGAAGCTGGATCGGGTCTGACCGTTGGCATCAGTGTAAGTAGAGTTGGAGGCATCGCCCTCGACATAGAGGAGAGCACTGCGTCCCAATCAGCACTTGTTCAACTATAATCCTCCTATCAATTCCATCAAACATACCCCTTTGGGAGGTTCAGCATAAAGTCGCGGGCGTTGCCCTCGGCAAAGCTGGAGACGCGGAACCAACTAGTCTTTCGGTTGGTCGAGGGACCGGAGTTGCTAGCAACAGCGTAGCGAATGATTTCGCGACCGGTGCTGGTGTTGACGACCTCGGGGGTGTCAGCCAGGTTGCCGACAATGGTGATGCGGGCGAGAGATCGCGGGCTGGAGGTGCTGAATGCGCGGGCAGCGCTGGCCGGGGCAACGGCGGCACGGCGGAGGATGTTGAAAGACATGATGGGCGTGAATGGTCAAATGGGCAAACAGGCGTAGTTGGTTTATTGGAGCTGTGAATGATCTCGTAGCGACGGATATCGAACCTGAGGGTGGTAAAATTGTTTTTTCACCAGAAATCTTGCATAGTGGTTTTGGCGCGTCAAGGGGCGCGATAGATTAGGGGGGGTGGAATTGTGAGCCGGCGATTGGCTGTGCGATCGAGTTGCATAAGACTGAGCTTCGGTACTTGCGAGACACGGCTTAATGCACTGAGCGCTTTTGGAGGGGGAGCG
>JAMYIC010001894.1:5301-18429 GCA_024112705.1 Microcera coccophila
GGCATGACTGTTGATGGGACAGAAGCTTCTCATCAATGCGATCCTTCGCGTTGGAGTCTTTTCGAAGCACCTAGTCTTTCCATCTACCTGGGGGAGGGGCGGGGGGGTGTGATTGAAGTCGACTTCGACTGTCAAGGGCGTGGTGACCAAGAGAATATGCGTCTCGCTTCTCTGGATGTGTTGCTCACTTTAATGGCGAGTTCCTCTCGTCAACACCTCCAAAGCTCATTCTCAAGTTTGGGGTTGTTGGTGTCCCTGGGTGACTTGAGCGAGCAATTGTCAAGTTCCTATCAAAGACAGCCGGGATTCATGTTTGTGAATTGATTGGCAAACGTCCTGACCTACCCGGTTGACAATCATGTAGTATCATCTGCACGAGGACCGTCGAGCTGGGCATTGATTCTCACTCGGGAACCTCGCGCTCATTCAATAAAGCCATTCACTCTTACCTGACGGCGTACAGTATGCATTTTCCCAGGTATAAAAGGCTGCCTTTACATCCGTCTTCCTTGTAATTTTGGAGCCAAATTTCTTCAGACATTTTCGGGTATTCTCGCATGTTTCGCTATTTGGCCACTTTTCTCGAAGAGGTTCTCTCACACGAGCCTCCCCGAAACCGTCGGCCACGAAATGAACCTGGGGACAGGCAAAGGGACAGGCAGGGGGACGAACAGGGAAACCAGCGTCGGATGAATCGTAGGCGACAAAATGCTTCTCCCCCAGGACGAGAGGCCACCGAAAGTCCTGTAGCCCGACCTATAGACCGAGTTCACCCTATACTGGTCAACCTGATGGACCGAACTGGCACGATCCCACCGGGTGACCCTGCGGAGCTGAGGGAAGATATCCTCGCTACCGCCATATATCTTGCTATCGAACTCGCCGAGCCTGAAGAACAGGCCGTTGTTGTGTCCCGGTTAATGTCCGTTCAAGATGTCGCTAGACTGCGGATTCGGCGACCGGAGGTGGAAGACCTCAATCGCCAAATCATCTTCTCGACGGACGAGCAAAGCGCGATTTTGGAAACGACTCCTACGCCAGATAGAGAGCACCCCGGCGGTCAAAGCGAAGGAGAATGCACCTCTTGCGGGGAGACCGCGACCGTCAGGCTGACTTGCAATTGCACCTACTGCCTCGCATGCCTCCGCCGGCTGATACGAATGGGCCTCCGCTCCGTAAACACCTTTCCACCGCGCTGCTGCCATCAGCCGATTGCCGAGGCGATGGTCAGAACAGTCCGCCGACCCGCGCTGATACAATTATATCGGCAACTGGCTCTGGAAACGGATACCCCGACGCGACATCGGGTTTATTGCTCTGATGGTCGCTGTGCCGCCTTCATCCCGCCTGAGAGACAGGGAAGATGTCCCGTCTGTCGGCGGAGGACGTGTGTAGATTGCAGGGGGCCGGAGCATGAGCCGGGCTTTCGTTGCGATGGTGGCGAAATGGTTGAGGATGTCTGGGAGACGATGGATCGGAACGGCCTTATTAATTGTCCCAGCTGTGGAGCCATAATTGAGCTGCTTGACGGCTGCAATCATATGACGTGGGTCATTTCCAGGGCATCGCGTCTTGTTTCGGGAGCTAACTTGAAGTGTAGATGTGATTGCGCAGCCGGGGCCCAGTTCTGCTACTTGTGTGGCAAACGATGGAGGACTTGCGATTGTCCCCAATACGGCTCGTTTGACCGTCGAGTTCCAATCGCAAGCCGACCTGGCGCGAAGCCAGAGAGGTACCGGAGACAACGAGACACGCGGCAAGACCAACATGGGACTAGCGGTTTGAGAATACCTCAGTTATGCCCCCAGGAAGGGGAGGTGGTCGAGCCAGTCGAATGGCCGAGAGTCGAAGTCGAGCCGCCGGCACACGAACGACCGGCCAGCGAAGATGAGGACGAGGAGGAAGACCATGAAGAAGGAGGAGAAGACTTTGAAGACCTACAGGATGAGCCCGATCCTCTCTTGGTCGAAGATCTTGAACAGCACTTTCGAGATTGGGAACCTCACGTTCCTATCCCAAGGGACGTCCATGAGATCCCTCTCGAAACTCTACGACGACTGCGCCGTATCGCGCAGAACCCGAGGTACGTGGAGAGGCTGCGACGCGATCCGCCAGCCCCGCAAGTGCTGGCTGGCGTCCAGGAGCTTTTCGCGCGAGCTCGCGGCGATGCGCAACAGGTACGGCGAGAGAGGCCTCAACATCCGCGAGAAGCTCATCAATGGAATCGACCTTGGCCGCAGCAGCAAAGGCGAGCGGATGTTCGCGGACCAAACGAGCAGCAGCACTTTCACGAAGTGCGAGAAATGGTTCGTGATCGGCGCGGAGGATGGCATGAGGCACGATGGGTTTATCGTGAGCGAGGTTACGATGACCATCATGGTCATCCTCCTAATCGACGTCACAACCATCATGATCATCATCATCACAACCATGATCGAAGGCATGATCGATGTCATCATAGACACTGAATACTTGCTAGTGGCAAGGTTGGCTATATACTTAGGTGCGAGCATGGGAACGCACCGGCAGACATAGAGCGCCAGGTAAGAGAAATTAGAGCTCAGAAAAGAACACTATTATATATCAGCCAAGTATACAATGCCCGGACTCGGCAATCATTTGGACACTCAGCTTGAGAAGGGCAACAGGACTGTGGAGTGAGGCTGGGTGGGAGCTATAGTGCCGGTAGGATTCAAAGGCCTTAGAACGTTAAACCTGCCTTCATCAGGATGCTAGAGAGCGACTCACAGGGCTAGGACTTGGTCTATTATCATTGAAGATCTTTGTGAGCTTGCCGGCGTGAGTTACTGGAGATATAAGGCAGTAAAGAGAACCAACATTTAATAAGCTCTGAAGTTGTGCTTGGGAGATCGACTTCTGTTTCTTTGGGCACACTCATCCGTTGTAGGCACTTTAATACCGTTTCAAGTACGTTCGGTCCTCACATGGCTAACCTTGTAGATTCTGCGAGCATTGCAAGCAATAAAGCGAGCTCGTCCTGAGACTGCATTTTCAAGTCCATAGTCTTTTGTAGTGATCTGGATTTGGGATAACTGAGAAAACTTACTCCTACCTCTTTGGAGATAGTCAGGCGTTCACTAGTTGTCCTTGCCTTATCGTGTGTGCCTAGTTCTATTCGCGTCGACGCAGCCCTGCTCTATCAATTATCTCGTATATAGCCTTTTATGGCTTTAAGATGATTGGAAACCACTGTGGCTAAGAGACGCAGCTTTTGCTTGGTTGTTTGTTTTCTTTAACATTTCTCTGTAAAGCGCAATTACGAAGGTGTACGTGTTTCCGATGCCACGAGCAAAGCAAAAAGGCGCATAAATAGTCGCAACCGGAGGACTCGGCCTTCAAGTCAACGAT
Organism: Microcera coccophila; assembly: GCA_024112705.1. Taxonomy (NCBI): domain Eukaryota; kingdom Fungi; phylum Ascomycota; class Sordariomycetes; order Hypocreales; family Nectriaceae; genus Microcera; species Microcera coccophila. Next base: position 8,671 of record JAMYIC010001894.1, read on the forward strand.
CTCTGACGGGAAATAGTGAGAGAGAAACGATGACGGATCAGTTCAGTAACGCCGAGTTGATAGAGGCGGAGTTAACAGGCTTAAACCCGCCACGATGTGCTTGGGATCGCACACATTGAGAGATGGCTGATACGTATTTCCAAACCCGCCAAGACAATTGCAATTACCCTTTTTGGAAATGATTTACTAATCATGGACTTTGTGTAGATATCGCTCCGGCTCATCTAACTCGAGACGAAGGGAACGCCTAGTACTGCATTGGCTATAAATATGAAGCAAAGTCGACTCGAACATTGAATTCAACCTGACAAAGGATCATCATCACACGCAATTTCATCTAGACATCTCCGTTACACAAATCAAACACAAACCCTGCCTGTATCATGTCGACTGAATTCACGAAGCCAAACAGGCCTTTGACCTGGCTCATCACCGGCTGCTCCTCCGGCTTCGGTCTCTCTCGTACGAACCGTGCAAGCAGGAGGCCACAAAGTCATTGCAACATCACGAAATCCATCCCGCACACCAGAACTTATCAAAGAGATCGAAGACAAGGGCGGGAGATGGCTGGGACTAGACGTCAACAGTCTCCAAACCGGCAAATTCGTCGACGACCTCGAGAAGTCAGGGGAGATTATCGATGTCCTCGTCAACAACGCTGGCTTCGCGATTCACGCTCCGGTTGAGACCTACACGGAAGAGGAGATTCGTGCTCAGATGGAGACCATGTACTTTGGCCCTTTGCGGTTGATTCGCGCAGTGCTCCCGTATATGCGGCAGCGGAGGTTTGGAGTCGTCGTAAACATTAGCACGGGGGCTTCCCTGGAGGCTAGGGACGGGATGGGAGGGTATGCTGGACCCAAAGCCGGTCTTGACGGTAAGCCGATGTTTCTGGTTCGCCTTGAAAGCATCTGACCTGATTTTCTGTTAGGAATAACGAAGCCACTTTCAAAAGAAGTCGCTCCATTCAATATCAGGACCCTAACAGTCGTTCTGGGAGCATTCAACACCAACATGGGCAACGCTGCGACAAGGGGCAAGGCCCCTCTGCCAGATGACTATCGCGGATCCCCATCAGAGCAGCTTATTGAATACATCGAGAGCGGGAAATTCGTTCCTCGCGGCGATAAGGACAAGGCTATGAAGGCGGTTTACGAAGTCGTGGTGGGTGAAAATATCGGGAAGGGACGAGAAGCTGAGAAGTTGTTGCTTCTTGGACCGGACATGGCAGCTAGGGCCAAGACTGTTCGAGACCGTCTTGATCATGGCTTGGAGGTGTTTGGAGAAGTGACTGACAATGTCACTGTTGACGAGTAGATTAACACTAGCATGGTGCAGCTCTGCATCAAAGAGCTAGATGTTTAGGATGACAGTCTAGCTGCTTGACATGTTGAGGGAACCATACAGAAAGGGTTTTGAATCTGACAATCCAATAATGTTGCAGCTCGCTTCAGAATGGGTTACGAAGGGAGCAGATCCTATCTTCTATTGAAAACAATTATGGAAATGGGTCACGAGCGGGGCTTTGCATATCGGTGCCGGCTCGGCAAGCTCAGCATCCCATAAACAGCATTCGGCGGATTCTGGTTAGAAATTGTAAATCATTTGTTACCAGAAGCGGCTTTTGCGCTATATCCGATATCTAAGGCCCGCCATGATCTCACTTAGCTCGTTGAGTATAAAGTCCGGCCAGATGGATGGGATGGAATGACTCAGAGGCTGCATCTGCAGATTATCAAACAACCGCGACGAGCTCGGCGTCAGGATGAGCAAAGACGTGATTGAAGACGAAAAGACGCCTCAGCTGGAAGCTGATGGCGATTCTGCGACAGATGTGCCCAGCTATGGACCGACGAGTCGAGAAGGGGGCAGTGGTGTTGATGGCGATGGCCAGACGACGTTGCCGACTTCGACTACGACACGACCACAGGAACGACAGCTACACTCCGTCTTGTCACCCAGAACAAAGAAATTCGTCATCATCATGACCATCTTCGGCACAATCTTCTCCCCCCTCTCCTCATTCATCTACCTCCCGGCCATCACCCCCATCGCAGAGTCCTACCACCGCCCCGTCAGCCAGCTCAACTTCACCGTCACCGTCTACCAGATCATGCAGGCGGTGGCCCCCTTGTTCTTCGGCGACCTCAGCGACCAGGTCGGCCGTCGCCCCGTCTACATGCTGACCTTTGCCATCTTCATCGGCGCCAACGTCGGGCTGGCGCTGCAGAAGAGCTACCCGGCGCTGCTGGTGCTGAGGGCGCTGCAGAGCACGGGGAGCAGCGCCACCGTGGCCATCAGCAGCGCGGTGGTCGCGGACCTGACGACGAGCGCGGAGAGGGGAGGGTACATGACCGCCGTGGGGGCGAGCGTGCAGTTTGCGCCGGCGTTGGCGCCCGTGATAGGGGGGCTTTTGACGCAGTTCTTGGGCTGGCGGTCTACGTTTTGGTTTTTGGTCATTGGGGCTGGTGTCTTCCTCGTCATCTACATACCGTTTGTTCCCGAGGTGAGTGACCCTGGTGATGCTTCGATAGTCGAGAGCTGAGCTGACCGTTTCCAATAGTCAGGGCGGAACATCGTTGGCAACGGGTCCATTCCTCCACCCAAACTCAACGCCTCTGTAACGTCTTCGATACAATGGCGTCGGAAGAGACGCGACCTGGAAGCAAACCCAGACCAAGCACCTATCCCCGAACCCAAGAAGATCCCCCGAAAAATCCCAGTGCCCGATATTCTGGCAGCAGTGCGGATCATCTTCGAAAAAGACGTCGGCCCGCTACTCTTTTTCGTGTCCCTCTTCGTCATGGCCACCTTCGCCATGCTCATCCCGCTCCAAGACGTGATCCGTCGACAATACAGCTTCAACGACCTCCAGATCGGGCTCTGCTACATGCCCTTCGCGATCGGAGCCGTCATCGGATCCCTCATCATGGGCAAGCTCCTCAACTGGTACTACGCCCGAGTGGCCGCAAGCATTGGGGTATCGCCGGACCGCAAGAGAGGCGACGACCTCCGAAAGTTCCCCATCGAAAAGGCAAGGCTTGATTTGATACTGCCCTGCACGTTTCTCGCCGTGGCGGCCATGATAGCGTGGGGATGGACCGTCAGTTCGGGGACCGGTCTCGCGGCGCCGCTGGTGATTCTGTTCTTTGCTGGGATGGGGCTGAGCGGGCCGATTAACATCTTGCAGACGTTGCTGGTTGATTTGTATCCGATGAATCCTGGGCGGGTCATGTCGTCGTTCAACCTGACGAGGGCGACGCTGAGCGCCGTAGGGACGGCTGTGGTGCAGTATATCATCGATGCTTGGGGTTATGGGTTTACCTATCTTTTCATGGCTTTGATTGTACTGGCGAGTAGTGTTTCTGTCCTCATCGTGTTGAAATGGGGTCCGAAGTGGAGAGAAGAAAGATATCAGCGATTTGAGAAGATGAATAAATCGTTGTAGAAGGTATGATAGTATTCGACCATAGATTGTTAATAAGATAGTTTGACTGTATGGGTTATGATTGATGTTGATTATTGCTCAAATTAGCAAAGCCCAAAGACGTCTAAGATCTACAGAGAAGTCCAAGATTATCAATCCCAGTGTTAGATTTCTCATGCTAGCTGGACAAATCAAGTTCTTCAAGTAATTATGGGATGTTAATATCCAAGATACCCGTCAACACTACAATTCAACAATCTCCTCGCCAAACTTACCGTCGGGATACAGACTAGGGTTCTAGATATACTGCGGGAACTGTTTACTGGTTTGATGGTATAAAGGCCACCTTGTGCGTACCTATGCGGATCGACGATACTTTGGAAAAAGTACGAGAACTACCGACTTCTGTGCAACATCGGAACTCTTTAGTATCTTTTCTGTCTGGATAAATGCGTAACCTTCTACCCCTGAAAGAGTTTCAAAGCCGCATGTATTAATTCCTCCTATCCAATGATCCGCCTGAAATCTAGTGCGGCAAAATGCATCTGCCCAGCCAACGCCCCCCATAGATACCCAGCTAGATGCCTTATACATGTCTATATTAATCCAATCGTCATCATACAGTCGACTTTGTCGAAGTAGCGGCGATGTAAGTACTCGGCGGGTATACCAACTGCTCGTCAGACCCTGTCCTCGTCTCATGAACGATATCCACCTCGACCTTTTTCGAAATTCTACCTCGCGGCGATAGCTGATTGAGATGGTGGGACGAACGGCGGGTTTGGTGGGAAGTGTTGGGGTCGGCGTGACGATAGTAGTTTACATCTGCCGCGTAGCCAGAATCCTGTATGTTGGTGCCGAACAGGTGAGGCCAAGGCCTTGCGAGGGCTGCGCGTAGTGAAGGTACGCAGGCATATATCATTAAACAGTCGCACTCGAGAACGCTCCAGTTGGCGGATGGCAAGTGCTCGTCTGTTGATGACCGACAGATATTAGTGAGTAATGATTCGTCCTTATGTAGATCACGAGCCCCAAATCATCAAGACTTACAGGTTGGGTTCATTGTTGCTGGCTTATTCCAAATAGACCCAAGCCGCACGATACTGATGATAGTAACGCTGAATTCTCGTCAGCGCATTGAACTTTCAACTCCCAGGCCGAAGGCATCGTGGCCACAAGATGAGCGCAAGTAATGAGAGAGAGTCTACCCACACTAATCCGACTGCGAATAACGTAAGAACTTGTATCTTCTTTTTCAACCCTAGTTGTAACTTGAAGAGGCGCGGGATCGGCATCAGCAGGAGGGCCAGGTCTATGGCGATTTCGATACCGGCTCGGATCCACGAATAGAGGACGATGTCGAAGCATGATCCGGCCATTTCTCCATCCCAACCTTCCCAGGCGAAGTTGACTGGCAGGCACTGAAAGACAATTGCCAAGGTGTTCCCGATGCCGAAGCATATGACGACGACCGTGGCGACCTGAGCGGCGGCTGTCAGGATGGGCGAGTTATCGGTAAAGATTCGAAAATAGAAGCCCAAGATCGAGAGCTGGATGGTCATCTCTGCGAGCATGTAGAATATTTCGCCAACGAAAACTAACTAAGGGGTAAAATTGTTAGTGAATGACCTATCCACATCCTCACTACATGAGAGCGACTCACTTTGAGGACCCTCGTCATGTTGGTAAACGATAGTGACCAGAAATCCTTTCCCATGCCGTAAACAGCGGCTAGACGTTTCAAGTTAGGCGTCGATTGGCCTCGGGAAATCGACAGATATCTAACTCACTGGCACAGAACATGGCGTTCAACAGAACGGTCAACACCTGGTGGTGGTTGGATGGTCAGTGAGATCTTTCTCATCGACTTCCTGTAGTTGCTCTGAAGCATACCAAAGCCACTAGGATCAAGTAATCGTCCCACCCCAACCCAAGCTTCGAGATGAAGTGCCTGTCAAGGACGCGAATAAAGACCAAAACGATGCTCAGCGCGCCAAAGGCTACTGTGATACCGATGAGGGAAGCAGACCGGTCGCGCGGAGGTATACCGCATGCTGCCATGGTGACATTGACAGATGCTGGTGGCGAGCTGGGTTAGTGGTACGAACAAAGAAGCACTGCGTTTGGTTTCCTCTACAATGCCATCGCGGTGTTGGGCACATGGGTGGTAACTCACTGAGTATCTCCCTGACGGTGCAGGTTCTGGCCTGACAAGCCTGCGCCGTAGCCATGAAGGATTCATCGGCGCAAAGACACGAGATGTCGGTAGGAGAACAAGTCGAGTTCGCCAACGTCTCCGCCGCGCATTCGACCTTCAACCCCAACGAGCGTCAGACCGTTAAATTTACCGCCTCGAGCCAAAAACACGACGAGCAACGTACCGCACATTGTGGGAGCGACGATAGCAGATTGCTTTGAGCCCACGAACCCGCAACGAGAAGCAGCAAAGCAAAAACGACGGCGCGGAACGTCATGGGGGATCGTAGTCGTGGGACGTGAAGGGGATCGAAACCATTCGCGGCAACCCTGGCAAAAGGAAGGTTTCAGGGGTCCAGGAATCAATTAAGTATATACATATATAATGTGGAGCTATGGCAGATGAGATGATGGCATTTCCGGCGAGAATGGCCCGACTTTGACGTAAGATGTAAAGACTTTGCAAAGTCCTGATCGACAGCAGAGGCCGCCTCGTCCACCCATCAGGGTCGTCGTCCTGGTAACTTTCGATAGTAGGCTCGGTGGCTTGACCTGGTTTCTCAATGCTCCCAACCAATAGTCCCTGAAGGTTCGCCTAGCTGTGAACTCTAGCACTGGATATGTTTCAGTCGCACCAGGGGAGCTAGTCCGCAAATCACCATCCCCCAGGGACCGCAAATGCTAGTTCGAGGATGGTGTGCCTGTTCGAGCATACGCAGATGGTAAGGTAGCCGTTAACGGCATAGCGGAATACGTAGCAGGATCGATATGTCCAGTTTAGGTTGCCGCTTACCACTTGACGTTAAAAACATTGCCTTCTAGTATCTACTGTACTGCCCCCCCCCGGGAGGCAATAGTCTGCTTCAGAGTCAAGTCACGAATACCTCACCTTGTATATGATCTTGTTCATCCAATCAAGGTAGACTTCACCTGGGTTATAGCCTACCGATCAAATTCCTCAAACGCCCACGCCGGTACGCACGCTCGGAATCCGTGAGGCGCAGGAAACCCTCTACCATTCCAGACAGCCATCGTGGCCAGATTAAGGTGGTGGTGGCGGCGGTAGCGTTACTCATAAAGTGGCTTCGATTGGTGGTACAACTATTAGATACAGAATAAAATAAAACAGATTAGAACTTGTAGATTTGATCCTTCTTATAGCCCAGCTGTGCCAAAACTCCTGGGTTATTCCGCTTCCCGACGAGCGACTCCTCCATCGCGGGCGGACCGCAGACGAACACCTTGGTCTTGCCGCTCTCCGGCGAGGGGGCGACCTCCTCAAGCAATTGCTTCGTCACGTAGCCTTTGCGGAAAGGCGAGTCTTCGCTTGGGTGGCTGACGGTGTAGATGGCCCTGAACCGGCCGGGGAAGTCCTGGGAGAATTGCTCGAATTCCTTCTTCAGTAAGACGTCCTGATCGCTGTTGACGCCGAAGACGAGGGTGATGGCTGTCTTGTCTTCCGGGTTGCGCAGGATGCCCTGGGCGAGCTGGTAGATGGGCGTGATGCCGGCGCCTCCTGCGATGAGGGTGACGTGAGGGCACTCGTTCGCCTTCCACTTGTAGCCGTTGATTGCGGCGGCGAAGAGGAGCTTCTGTCCGGGCTGGAGGGAGTGTAGATGGGTGCTGGCCTTGCCGTTGGGGTAGTGCTTCACCATCAGGTCCATGTATCCAGCTTGGTCTGAGCAGTCGTCGAGTTAGTTTGTGATTTAGATCGAGAACTGGGGGGAGTTGAAACATACCTGAAGGGCTGATGGGGGTGTATGGCCGCGGGACCGGCAGCCATCTTCCCTCAGGCCACGATAGTGTAAGGAGAGCAGCTGTGCGTCGTCAGTAGGGAACTCGTCCGAAGCCTACGGTTTGCTTTACGTACAAGTCAGTGGAAGGCCGCTGACGTCGTCCCGTTGGGGAAGCTTGAACCGTAGTCGCTTGGTGTTGTGATTGACCTGTTCCGAGCTCTCGAGCGGGAGAGAGACGAAGGCTGGTCCCCCCTTGAAGATCTTGGTGGGGGCATTCGATTCCGCGGAGACGCTGCCCATGAAGAGCTTCGTCAAGACTCCGAGGCCGATTCCGCCGACGGCCAGGGTGCTGATGATGGCCGCGGGTCGGGCTGTTCGCAATTGATTCAGTGACATGTTTGGATGTGTGTTCTCTCGAATGAAGGAATAAACTAATTAATTAAATAATGTTGCAATTGAGTGACGTGATTGTCTTTGTGATGTAAGCCGAATGGAGAGGATGCGAGACGTATTTAACAATTTCCGCGCCCGGACTGACGCATTCAGGGCCCGGACAAGTCGGAGGGTGGTCTGACGGCCGGCAGTCCGCTAAACCGGTCGGCATTTCTCAAATGTCCGGCACCGAAAAGACCGCCAAGTCGGCGGACGGGACGGGCGATTACGGGATTGTCCGTCCGGGCATCGGTGACTTATTCCATAATAGGATTTATTTTTCTTTTTCTTTTTATTTTCTTTTTTCTTTCCTCTTTCTTCTTTTTTTCTTTTTTATATGCCGTGTCAGGCTTTACGGTTGGTCGTGGGTCCCCAAAGGCACCGTCTTCAGCAGCACCTCAGCTCCCTAATCTACTTTCAGGTTCGAGCTGACGGTCTCGGCCATTCCACCCTGTCGCATAACGCAGCACATCCAGGCTGCAAAAAATTCCAACAAATTGAATTCAGCTGACGTCGGGGTAATGGCGGAGAAGCGCCGAAGTTTAAAAGGCTGTGAGGCCGATTTATGGTTTGGGAACTCCCTGTAGTCGATCCATCTGGCCCATCAGTAAATTCTCCAACGTCTCTGAGCTCCACTGCCATGCGTGCATCAGGGGTAAGGCTGAGCTGGTCCATCGGTTGAAGCTTTAACCCTGAGCTGTTATATTTTATGAACTTCTTGGACGGTTCTTGAAACACAAACGTGTGCTGCGAGAACATGGTCCCTCTGTGGGTGCCGGATCCAGTCTTTTCCTCGGCGTGTCATGCCTCCGAAATTTACACCCATACTCCCGTATACTCGCTCAAGCGACCCTTTTGAACCGCTAATTGATCCAGAGCAATCTGCTATTAAGCAACAACTCTAATTCAACAACCTCCTCTGCCACGCGATGCTGATAGCTCGCATGTTGGCCGTAAACCCGCTTAGTCAGCGGGCAACAGCGTGTTCTCGCCAAGTCTAGTTCGCGGGCTATCGGTGCTTATGGGCCCGATCAAGCCTCGGGGAGTCGACCTGGAAGCTCGGGACCGAACTTGGGCATGCCAAGGTATGGAGTGAAGATGGCATTTAGTACAGCGTCATTGTTCGGCTACAGGAGCAAGAAAGGAGGATTTTGGCAATGGACGATGCAATCTGCATTGGCTAAGATGAGTCTGGTTAGATAGCTAAGAAAAAAAGGTTCTGCTAGGTCGAGATGACGGGAAAGGCTTGCAACCGTGTCGAATAGTTATTACTCCGAGTTTGTGAAATCGGGACAACTCATTCTATGTACTTAATCCTTGAAGAGATTGAGCAACTGGAAGTCGACTCGAAACCATTCAATACGGCGTGAGATGCATAGAATCAACGGAAATATAGTCAAGGTGGTTGCTCCTGATTATTCGGAGACCTTTTGTTCATCTCCTGTGAGTGAGGCGTCTTGTCCTGAAGACAAGGTTATCTGACTTTCCAGCTCACCAACTGCCTCAACTTTCCAAACACACCCTTAGATGGGAATCAAAGGCCATTTCTAGACTTTTGTGATAAGCCCGGTACTTGTTATACTAGACCCGAGGTGTTTGATATGCATGCTATTCTGCAGATACCAATAACCAGCTTGGAAAGGGGCCGCAAAACTTGTTCACATAACTTTAGCATGCAGTCCTCGTTTTAATTCGGACTTACTACTTGTCAGAAGACATTTGAACGTTAATAATGCCCTAATGGTAAGCCATTTGCCGCCCTTGATCAGAGGAGAGGGAAAGAATGCAAGCAAGAGACGTATGAATAACAAACGTTTAACAAGCCGTCCGAAACGTGTCTGGAGATATATAGAGCCCCCAATGAACAGTCTTCATGGGCAAAGAGTCAAATTTGCTAGAGCCAAAAATCTCTGGTATGTAAGGAATAGATTGAGAGGCTTGAGACTGCCTAGCTAGGTATATCAGACC
>JAMYIC010001894.1:18531-28974 GCA_024112705.1 Microcera coccophila
AGGCAAAACAGCGTGTATAATTGTAGAAACGAAGCCACTTTTCACCTGGAGGAGTGAAATAGAGGCTTACCGCTGGCAAAGTCGTCAACGGTGAACGCCGAGGAGTGACTGCATGTTAGATTGATCTAGCCTGTGTACTCACATGGAGCCATACTTGGAGAGCTTGTTGGACACACAAGATACCTGCCCTGTCAATTAGCGCCATCTAACGTACCCAAATGTATCCTCTGAGACTGAAGTCTCGGCCCCTCAAACTGTCAAAGGGCCGTTGGACACATGACAGACAGCATGTGGCCCTAAATTGTTAAAGTTGGACCCTGCATAAGTCAAATGCATGCAGCGTCTCTCGCACTATGTCAAGCCTTTGAGCTCGCCATCGCTCAATAAAACAACAATACTGTCTGGAACCTTTGCTTCGCTCCGGGCGTCTTGTAGTCAAAGCTCAAAGTTTGGATTTCTAATCAAACGGTACAGAAGTCATTGTTCTGGCCTCTAGGTTTGTTCATACGGTTCAAACGTAATTTCAAGCACTGATCAAGAATCGAGAATCCAGAATCTGTTGCGGTTCAACTTCCTCTTCTTGACTAGCCCAAGAACCCTTCTTCAAAGTTTACGAGCCTTTGACAAATCTGAGGACTGAGCTTAACAGTTCTCGCAATTCATGGGGCCAGATCCTGTTCGCACGGTTGCACGGTCTTCCGGATTCTCGTTCAAGGTGCTACCACAAAAACGCCTCGCCAACGGTATCCAACGGCGAGCTTAGAAGATGTCACTCTGGAGTCTCCCTACCGGATGAGGTCTGGCGAATCAGAAACTGTCACACTCTTGACAGGCGGATCTACGATTTAGAGTATCTCGGCCTATTCCGATGATGGTTGCAACTAAGACTGACACCTATGTAATGGTCACGATAGAGGCTTGGGACTTTGAAACCTTCAGGGTATTCTCCACAATACGGTGTGGGTGGTGTCTGCGATGATGGGGATGTTGGGGTCTTGCTGATGTGTTGAATATTTGAAGGTCATCATCCTCCAGTATTTTACAAACAGTCCTCTGCCCACCCTCTTCTACCTTGGTCACTGTTCGCCTTCGTGTCAAATTCAATTCGAGGGACACCCCCTACATTCAGGATCCAACCAACCACCAACACTATGAATCGGAACCGTAGTGGCATTGCGCACAGAGTGCTATCCATCCTCCTTCGGGCCGCAGAGATAGCTTGTGCTTCAATCGTCCTGGGCATACTCAGCCGCTTCAGCTACGAACTCACCGTCGCCGGCGCCCACGCCGACGGGCGAATCATCTACTCCATGGTCGTGGCCGTCATCGCCATAGTATACGCCGTGGTGGTCTGCCCCCCTGTCAACATACTCTTCGTGACCTTCCCCGTCGATCTGTTACTGGTCATAATGTGGCTTACGGCATTCTGCCTCCTTGAGACGGTACGGGAAAACTCCCCATCGCAGGGAACGCTGGCTGACCGCGACGGAATGATGATTCCGAAATAGAAAACCGGTTCTCACTCTTGCACTGCTCCCTGGTATACGCAATACTGGGGGTACTACTGGGGTCATCACTGGACTCAAGGCCGCCCTGGGCAAGTCAACGTTCGCAATTCGGGATGCGGCCCTTGGAGAAGCGTACTAGCATTTTCTTTCCTTGCCTTTTTCACCCATCTATTGAGCACACTTCTGGTTCGTACATGGCACTGGCTCTTTCACCTTGTAGACCCTTATCGGGACGCTGATGCATTTCTCTCTAGGGGATATATGTCTTTCATAAGTACGTCAAGGTCAAAGAAACAGTTCAAAATATGAAAGAAAAGGCGTCGAAGCTCTCTGGGTGAGTAGAACCAAGCATGTTCCGGCGATACCCATACACAAAGATGATGAACTGACGCTTCATTAACCAGACGCACGTCAAACTCAGCAGGCCACCGCGTAGGGAGCGATAGGGAGGAAGAGGTTTAGTGTCCGAAGTTTTTTCAGGTTGTGACATTCCAGACGGAATGCTCGGGAACATGCTCAGAATGAAAATTTCAGGAAGCAAGACATGAGAGTGATTTATGATTCATTTTGGAATTATTCTGGATTTACTTCACATTGTCACAATTCTTCGAACTTTATGAGTCGTCAAGTTCACAAGACCTACGTGATCTACGTTATCAGTCTATCTCTTGTCAACCATTCGGTCTCATCTGTGATTTCACTCTATTTTCAGCTCTATTTCAAGGTAGTACGAAGGGTAGCTGGGTATGATGTAAAGAAAACACTATTAGAAAGGAGCTTTTCGGGAAAATGCTTGCCCCTTTTGAACAAGCCCACACACATTGACGCCTCATCCCTGCTCTCAGCTAATGAAACATCTGACGAATATCGAGAATGGGATAACTACAAATTACATAGATTTGCCTACATCTCATCTCGAGGCACGCACTAATTCACATTGACAAATGTGCGAGGATGCTGTATGTGGATTTTTACTTCTCCAAGACAGAGAGCCACTTCTGGGAGCTGTAGGTGTCTACAATATGCATCGTAAGAAACCCTCACACCACACCCCCAAGATATTTGTGAATAGCGGCTGTGCTGTAACGACACGAAAACTGGCGTTTCTCCATCAGTGCCTCTTTATAGTTAGGGTTAGGTGAGCGGTGGTTCCTATTGTAGTAGTCAAGATACGCAAAATAACACTTATCCCTGTGCCCCCGAACATGATCCTGATGCGTTCTGGCTAGAACAGCAAAATAGTGAGAAAACAGGCAGAGACATGTGCCAAAAGCATTGGGATCCATATCCGTTAAATTTACTGCCTTAGAGTGATGATGTTCAACGGGGGACTAAGAATTCCCCTCGGACAGCAGTTCACACTCACAGAAGTCGCTCACGTACGAAGAGTCACGAGGGTTTTTTTAATCGTATGATTGCATGTGAGAGTGAGACAAGCATAGCACGACTTGAAGCTTGGCGTTGCCACTGGATCCGGGGATCTCACGCGCCCCAGAACCAGGATGTTTGCTCCCACAGCCGTAACGGGGCTAGTAGGAACCGACTATCGATTTCGAGTCTACTTCTCATGTCTCATAATTACGAGATTTCAGGTCATTCAGTTGAACCGGAAATGGCAGGGCTGTTCGACAGACTAGTGCACTTAGAGGCAAACGAGGCTGGTACGCGAGTGAGAATTAACACGTACACTTAATCCAGAATACCACTACTATTCGAGGGTTATAGGACGCTAGAAAATAGTAGAAAGCGAAGAGTATTAAGGTTTTAGTATATTATGATTAGCTAGAATATAATTAAAATATAGTTAAGAGATAAAGTATCATTATCATGCTATCATTATAGGTGTAGATTCATTTGCTGTGCATGTTAATTTTCACCTGCGTGGCTAGGTGCTGAGGGATATCCCTTTGCCCCAAGATGATCGACACGGCACGGCACGACACCATCATCTCCACCGGCACCTCACTCAGAAGCCGAAGCAAGGATTCAACAAAATCCTAGACCTTGATCGAGTCCGGTAGACTGGTCTGGCATCACATGTTTTGATCCTACCGCCCACCGCTTCTTTTGCATACGCGTCTGAGACAGAACTTTTGGTTTTCCGGCGGACATCCGCTAAGCTCTCCCTACATACACACACGCATTCGGGCATTAGCTCCGACTCAAGCGCCTATGGCGGGTCGGGCCGGAGCTCGAGTAGCCGCCGCCCTGCTGATGGTGTATTCTTAGGTTCTCTGCGCTGCATCAGAAGATGTTGTCGAGCTGCATCATGCAGCGTCTGTGATTAACCGATATACCTAGTCGGTTGGGTATTCATGAGCACGAAAGATACTGTCATTTACAAACAGGGTCGGGAGGGCTGAACACAAGTCGCGCCGTGGCCGTAGACAGGCCTCTACCCCAGATCCCCGGGTAAAGGGCGATCACACACCCCTGGCTCTGGCCACTTGTCCCTGGAACCAGTGAAGAAGGCACCTGAAAGGACTACAATGAGGCTAGCATCACACCGAGAGGCTACTATCGATTTGCCAATTTCCTCTCAACCACTCGTAAGACTCCGACCTCTGGAGCGTAGCATTGATCGAGATTGCGTAATCCAGCAGAGAGATTAAAAGCATAAAATCCATTGGTCGGACCCGTGAGCTTATCTCCATACCTAATCTGAATGGCCCGGGGCTAGATCAGCTCGTTGCTTTTTTCGGTCTGCTGGCCCCCCCCCCACGGGCATGGGTGGCGAGATGTCTTGCTCATGACGACGAGGCTGTGGTTTGAGACCATTCGTGGTGATTGTGACGCAACGCGACCGGATCAGACTATTTCCGCAGCTATTGAGGATACGTCGTCTTTGGGTAAATATATATTGATCATTCAAGTCTCGTGGCGAACAAGCTGAGATGCGTTAACACCTGCTCTCATCCGATACGGCTGACACCAAATTGAAATGTCTGAAATCGACTTGACAGACAAGGTCGTCTTCCTCACAGGTGGATCTGGCTTCGTCGGGACCGTTCTAGCTGGCAAACTTCTCCAGAGTGGGTGTAAGCGGATATATATCCTCTGCCGAGGGGGTCCCAGGTTCGTCCCTCACAATCCACATACATTCCCGGGTAGGCACTGACTGTTACCCTCTAGCCATCTGTTCAATCGTTGGAATGCAACACTACCGAGGGACGTAGCATATGAAGTCTCCAACAGCCAAAAAGTCGTGGTGGTTGACGGAGACATATGCAAGCCCAACCTCGGTCTTTCGACTGCAGACTCAGCAACTCTGCAAGCCGAGCTGGACATCGTCATCCATACAGCCTCGAGTATCAGCCTGTGTGAAACATTGCCCGTCGTGGCAAAGTCCGTCATCGCCGGCAGCATGGAAGTGGCAAGCTTTGCTTCAGACTCTCCCGGCCTGCAAAAGTTCGTCTACCTGTCTTCGGCATACGCCAACTCCTTTCTCCATCCACTCCACGTGGGCGTTGAGACCACCATCGACGAGCGGCTATATTCGCTCCCAGTAAATCGCAGCCTCTACTGCTCTTCCGAAGCAGAATGGCAAGCCGTGCAGCACACGGGGACGTCCCACGAGTTCGAAAACAATCCTTTTCCGTGGCCCTACGCGTATGCCAAGCATCTCACGGAGCGCCTTCTCGTCGACCACTTTGCCGAGACAAACATGAACGCATTCCAAGACTCGACCACTGATTACGGAGGCGATTCGATACCCAGCAAACTCTTAATCATACGACCATCGGTCATTGGCCCGGCTTCAGAGTATCCCAGGCGCGGATGGCAGGTTCCTACCAGCACGCCAGTCACCATCTTCGCAGCTATGCTCCTGTCCGACCCCTCCAGAGAGCTACTCTTCTCATCGCGCTTCACACGACCGATGGAGCAGTCCACGATCGATGAAGTCCCAGTGGACATTGTGGCAAACCGTGTTCTCGCTCACATCAAGGCCGGAACTTCCGGGGTAGTTCACGCCGTGGGAGGAATCTGGTGCCGGATGACCGTCAGGACACTATACGAAACGTTGAGTCTGCACAAAAGGCTACCTTGGGTGCCGAAGCTGGTCTGGAAGGACGTGGAATGGACATCAACCGAGCTGTGTAAGCTCGCCAGAGCCTATGGTATTGTGGGTGCATCGTTTAATTTCAGACAGCATCGGACGTGTGACGTATGGTCGAGAATGACAGTTGAAGAGAAGAAGGCTTTTCCTTTGTTCGCCGTTTCCAGAAGCTCGGTAGTAACACCTGGTGACTTCGCTGCGAGAGATAGAGGAATCGTGAGTCTTTTGAATCAGTACAGCAGCAAGAAGACTGTTCCACGATTGTAGTCGGATTTTCTCATCGGATCAAGTGCATCTCAAGATTTGGTTGTGCAGTCTTTGATTGTAGATATTGCCGGAATACCAGCGGAGCCTTTTTATTTTCTTTCCTTTCTTTTCCTTTTCATGTAAGCCGTTGTTTACTAATGTTATATTCAAAAGTTTGATTAGGGGTATGGAAAATGGGAAAAGAGCAGATCGAACGTTCCACTAGTCGGGTAAAGGGAGTTGAATTGAGAACGCTTGGGAATTTCTAGAATTAATTGCAAGCCATATTTGGTATGAACCTTTTATCAGTATTGCTTTCCGTATATGCCTTACATACTGCCCTAGAAAGAAGGTATCATCAGTCTAGTCGATCGGAGTCAGCTAGATGCCGAGCGAGTCTTACCTTTTGGAGCAGCACGAACAATACTCGGACATAATTGTCACAGAAATCATTTCTAATTTGTTAAGAGACGCAAAATTCGGCCAAGATTTGGCGTAGATATTGGGATAGAAGACAATAAGATGAAGGGTGGTACTGCCAATCAAACGTAACTTGAATAGATATATCACCATAAGTCAAAATTTCAAACTGTGTATTATCGACCTGACTTATCGCAAATAGCTGGCTGCCACACATCCTCCCCATTTTAAGCATAGGATGATACTTTAAACTAGGGTGCTTTCCGTGAGGAAAACAAACCTTGATTTACACAGAGGTGGGACAGGGACAATTAGCCGACGCGACGGCCTCTGGCTTTTTAGAACAATGCTTACTCCTGAATGGTTCGTGTTTTTCTCTGTCCATTTTTAGACCCTTTCTAGACGTAATTGCCTACTAGGAATGCCGACTATAGAAGAGCATCAATCGTCTATTCACATGCGTGGCCCTGAGCCCGCCCTTCATCACCGTCGTCATGCCCATACGATGGCGAATCTTCCCTGCTAGCCTTGACCGCAGTTAGGCTTCTCACGGTGACACTACCTCCCGTGAACTCTTTCTAGCGCTCTTATAGACAACTTGGACACGTCTTTATTGCCGGCGGTGCCACCGAATAACCGCAGGGTTCATCGGCCTTGAAAACATCGACTGCGCTCGTTAGCGATTGTCCAGCAATTCTAGTTCTAGAAACTTACCGAGTAGTCGGTTGCCGGGACCGGTGCTGATGGATCAACCTGCTCCCATTTGAGAAGCCTTACCATGGTGGCAATGATGGCACCGAGTTGTGCATACGCGTACTGTTCACCTACGCACCGATGTCTCCCGGCACCAAAGGGCAGGTATGGGCTGGTAACCGCCTTGGATATCGCTCCGAAGCCGTAGTTCACCGTGGGCGCATTATCATCGTCATCAACCTTCTTGGAAGACCTTTCCAAGTCCCAACGGTGAGGATCCCATTCCATCGGCTTGGGAAACAGCTCTTTGTTTCGTGCGAGAAAACCGGGAGAAGCAAGTAAGGTGTGTGTACTCGGGATAACCCAGTCGGTATCCGGGACAGGCATTGGAGTCGTCACTTGACGCATGATGGAATGAATCGGACTGTGCAGGCGTAAAGTCTCCTTGATGACCTGCCCACTGAGCGTCAGTTTTTGCAGGCTCTCCCATGTCAAAGGAGGCAGGGGTGAGCCAAGGACTTCGATCTGCTCTTGATACAGTTCCTCGATGAGATGCGGCTTGTTTGCCAGGTTGAGCATGATCCACGCTCCAGAAGCGGCCGTGTTGTGCTGCCCCCCCATGAGGAGCGCAATCATGAGGCGGGCGATATGTGCATCTGAGATGACGGTTCCGTCCTTGTACTGGGCGTCCATCAAGGCCCAAATCATATCCGTCTCACCGTCGATATTTCCCTCCTTGCGGCGGCGCTGGATGATGTCGCTGTATAGCGTTTCCATGACCTTCTGTGCGTGGTCCCGACGCCGATTCTGAGGTAGCGGGAGCCATGGCATGATGAAGTTGATGGGCTGGAATCCATCATCAAGGTGTTTGTAGAGGCGAGCGAAGGTGGTGTCGAACTTTGAGCGTACTTCCTTGCCTTGAAGGGACCCAGAGGCAGTGTAGATGGTGATTTCGGCCATGACTTCAGTGATGTTGGAGACTCCTGATAGACCTTTGAAGCGGGGCGAA
Organism: Microcera coccophila; assembly: GCA_024112705.1. Classification (NCBI taxonomy): domain Eukaryota; kingdom Fungi; phylum Ascomycota; class Sordariomycetes; order Hypocreales; family Nectriaceae; genus Microcera; species Microcera coccophila. Next base: position 26,465 of record JAMYIC010001894.1, read on the forward strand.
CTGTTGACGTAGTCCTCAACCTCTTTCACGAACTTGGGGATATAGGAGCGAATGGCATCGGACGTGAAGCCTTCTTTGCATAGCTAAGGAGCTTGTCAACAAAGGTACAGGCTGGTGAATAGAAACGGCGACTCACCCTTTTTTGGTCCATGAGTTTCTCGTTTGAACAGTCATATACCACACCCTTGCCAAAGACGGGAGTCGTAAGCTTTCCGTATATATCCTCGGCGTTCAAGTCGGAATGCTTGCCGTTTAAGATGAAGTTATTACCCTTGGTCCCGAGGAATACAGTGGTGGGCTTTCCGAGGAGAATAAAGGTGAAGCAATCCCCATAGCGGGCCCGGCAATCGAAGAAGAACTTGAACGGGTCCTGGCCATACTGAACCGTGCTGCCAATCCACGGGAAGATGTGGAAGACAACCGGCGGGCGGTGAGGGTCCGGGAAGAAAAGCTGCTGTATCACATTCTTGGCGATGGCAACGAGTCCGATGACCAGGAGGCCGAGCGGAATGGAGATGTAAAGCGGGAGGTGACTGTCAGTGGCGAAGACGGAGGACATGCTAACGTTATCGGTTGGCGCACAATGCAGATGCAAGAAGATACTGCAATACAGATCCAAGCGTAGCAATATTTTCCGACGACGAACACAGCCACATTAGTCTGCCAAGTGTGGCTTGCTCAATCCTGCTCAAGTATTTGATGTGGGCTTAGATTATTGGCCTCCTTCATACAAGGCGACTTGTCAAGCAGACCGGCGGATTTTAAAAAAGACAAATATCGCTGGAATTATCATCTTAAGCTTGACAAGAGTATTCAATTACTAAGCCAAAATCGCACCAGCCATAGAGTTCAAAGCTGCGGCATGTTTGCCTAGTGGATCTCGACATACTCCGGTCGCGATCATCTCGAAGGGGGCCCCTGAGGATATACTCAATTGCCGTTGCCGGCCCAGTCGTTACTAGCAAGGGGTGACGGTCTAATTTAGCCCCAACGCGCACACTGACCATGATGTATAATGCAACCTCAAGAGACGGGGATGCAAAGCTAGCATTTCCATTCCCGTCAGACACCCAATCATATCACCTTGGGTACGGGACGCGGCTGCAAGGCCAACTTCAATGGCCGACAACTTCGAATGCCGACACGGCGTCAACCCTCTACGAGAAGAAGGAGATCGCCTGCAATTTCGTCAATGGAGATTGCTGAGGTCCTGTGCCTCGGCTGAGAGTGAAGATGTGTCTCCAGGAGCGGGTATAAGAACTGAGACTGACTCATTCAAGCGAAATATACGAACCATTCAAACCAGGATGCGGAGTCTTTTTCACTAAATTAAGCAACTCTTTCTAGTCTTCAACAATGGCATGTCTTTTTTTAGCCGTCATCGCCGATCTGGCAACCCACTACTTCTGATGGCCTCCACCCTCTCAAGAGCTGGGTTCCGCTCCTCTATCCTCGACTGCAGCCCCTCCGTCTTGAACTGCCAGGAAGCCAGCATTCATCCTATCCATGTCTCGCAGCTGGAAAATGACACCTCGGTGGTGCAAATCAGAGAACCCCATGTGGCTCCCGATGGCCGTCATCTCATGCTGAGCATTGTGCGAACTGATGGCTATATAATGTTGCTTGGCGATTTATCTTGTGGAGGAGACGGTGGCCATGACTACACTTCGTTACGCTACCGAGAACCTCCGGATCTTGAAACCGTCGCCATCGACCGGTCTGAGAACAAGCCTCGCCTGCTTCCACCAGTTCCGAATTTCGTTCCATAAGGACATCAACCAAGACACGGCCTTTGCTTGTCCGCGTACGACATGTTATAGTTGTATCCGAACCATGTCGGGGCTCCTGTAAGACGAACCCGAATATGAACTCCTTGGCCCAGATACAACTGTGCGGGCCCGTGATCGTGATTCTACCACTCCTGCAGGTATGTGCCGTTGAATTAGGAGAACCCATAAACGAACAGTCGCCCACCGAAATCACCCCAATCGCTACAACAGTTCACTGTCAAAGTGCGAATCCTAGGGGACTTGAGATGGATCTCAGAGACCCCCGCGCTGGCCATGATTATCAAGTTTCTGCGCCGGTCTTTTTGTTGACGTTTTCGACAACCTACGGTAATGTATCACTGGTGATGACAAGTACAAACGATATTCCTGATACGTTATTATGTCTATTTGTTTTAGTACGAGGCATCACCAGGGGAACAGACCTTTCCAAAACTGCTACCAACGCTTGGCGCTCCTCTGTCGCAGGTCTTTCGGGCGCCTCTGGGATAACGGGGATGATAATAAAGTTTTGATAGCCTCTATCTTGTATGAAAAAAATATATATGCATGATATATAGTCCACATAACTTAAAATGTAAGAAGATAAAAAGGGTTTATGTAAAGTATGAATGAATTACTATAAAGAAATATCAAAACCTAATTTTATACTACTTGACAACCAGGAAGATTTTAAGGTATTCTGTATTTTATCTGTTATGTTTTAAATCTCGTTAAGCATTT